>JANHGL010001504.1:0-14478 GCA_024611195.1 Ceyx melanurus
TGGAGTTTGCTACACAATAACATTGTCTGTGTTTAAATATTAATAATATTATTTAATATTATTAATAATAATATTTAATAATAATTAAATCTGATATGTTTGCTCTTTGTTACCATAGTTGAAATTGTAGCTCCCCTGATGACAATCGTGAGCTCTCTTTGGAGAATTCACCTGTGAGTCTGCTAGAAATTGTTTCAGGTGCTTTTTGTTTCTAACCTGAAAAGCTTTGATCATGCTCTGTGTGTTGGCAGGGTAAATATATAGTGATAAAAAGGTTGTTCCATTAAGCCCTCTGATTTTACTGGTGGAGCTCTTACTATTTTCTGCTGTTCCCTGGGGGATTTTACATGTCTTCAATATGTATTTGATTCTTGTTTTCTTCAGACTGTTTTTACACTGAAATTTGTACTTGAAGGCAAAATAGGGCTTTTTTTTTTTAACATATAAGACACAAATAAATAACCTGTATATTATATGGAAATACAAAATTACTTGTGCCTGGCTGATAACCTATTCTAATTCCAAAGAATCTTAATCCTAATTCTGCTACTGTTTTGCGTTCTTCTAAAGGTTAATAAGTTTACCTTAAAACCACATATCTGTATTGTTTTTAATTACTTAGCTATTCCTTTCGAAGTCCTATAAGCCTAATTCATGCTGAGAACTAGGCTTATTATTTCCACCAGCAAATACTTTCTATAATTTGACTTAATTCAAGAAGTCTGTACCTATATCCTCAACCAAAAGTGTGACCTTTGGTCTTTCAGTGTTTAAATATTCATTTTATATGAGTCTTTTTTTCCTCCTTGCTTTCTGATGGTGCTACTAATCTGATCCTCCCTCTTAATAGTGGTAAAGTTTAAGTATCATGGGGCTTCTTGGAAATCATTTTTAGAAGGTACTTAGTGCTAGATTTCTTACTGGCTCTTGAGTTTCTTACTTGGAAGGTATTGATTTTTTTTTTCTGAAATAAATCAGGCAGTAAGAGTAAAGCTGGATCTAGTTGCTATTTGGTTCATGTACAGAGCACTCTTCAGTTTGATCAGGAAGGCACCTTTCACTAAACTATGCAATGTATGGAAACTGAGTGGTGCTTTGCAGGCCCTGCACTGACACACTACTGATTTGTTTCCCTGTAACCATTAAATTCTTGCTTGTGGGAAGTGTTATATCACTGTAAAAGTTGTTCTGGTTAATGACTGGGATACTTCCTCTCCATGGTTGTAAGTGAAGGGAATTTCCTCATCACAGCCTGGTGCTGTCAGGATGGTGATTTTAATTAACATCACCTGTATTGTTCTAAGCCCTCTTAGAAGTTAAGCACAAAGCATGTTGCTTTTGCAAAACCTGCAGAGTAATACAAATGTCCCCATCCATATACATATAACGTTAAAAAAAAATCTGTACTTACAAAATACTTCAACAAAATAGCTATTTGTAAAAACTATGTGTTTTGGTAAGAATCAAAATGTATGTGTTCTACAAAAATATTACTGTCATCCAGAATGGCTAACATTCAAACATTAGTCAAACAAAATGCTCTATTAGTATTCAAACTGGAGATCTGCACTGATCATTTGCAGCTGAGTCTTGATGTAATTTGTGAAGATATCTAGCAATGATGGTAAACACAAAAAGGAAAACACTGTGCTAGCCATACAAATGCAGAAAGTCTCTGCAAAAGACATCAGTGATTGGTTGGCCAGAGCATCTCTATACTGTGCATCTTGATGTTTTACTTGAGTGCTTACCAATTGCAAAGGGCCCATGGGGGGGTGCACAGTGGGGCAGGTCTGCACTCGAGTGCAATGCTTGGGAAGAATTCTCATTAGCAGCAAATTGGCGTTCAGATCTTCAAACAGGAGTGAGTCCTTCACTTGCTGTTGTTTCCTTACCTTGGAACATCAGCTTTTAAATTGATTACCCAGCAGTATAGGTGTCCATGACTGAACTTGGCCTGCTTCTTCATTTCCTGCTGTGGGTGCTGGTGCCATGTGGTGTCTTGCTCTAAACTGCTTCTAGGACACAGTGGGAAACCCTCTGCCTGTCTTCCCAATATATCATGAGTTGACTGGAATTGGAACAAACTTGATCATTGTAACCATGCCTTCTCTTTCTTTTGCTGCCAGACTGAACATCCAGCATTCTCAAGATGCTTTTTAACCTCCTTCTTTTCCTCCCTATCACAGTGTTTCAATTCACAACTGTACAACATCTGTTTCACATCCCAGACTCTTTGGCTGGAAATTCACGTGTGAAAAGTGGTCTGGGAAACAGTCACAGGCTTGAGGAGTGCCTGGGTGTTCATGGGCACTGGTCATAGGTAACAGGCTTCCTGGTTGCTGTCCTCAGTAAGGATAATGGCTTATGTCTTAGGGCAGCCCATAAACAATCCCCTCCACATCTTTGCTCTGGAGATACTAAGTGCAAAGAAGAGCTACATTTCAGCTCTGAGAAGCATGGTGCTGACTGCTTTGGATGACAGAGGATCAGAAGATGTGTCTTTTCATAAATAATACATGTTTTATTTTACATTTCTCCTTATTGTCTAGCTTGATGGGTTTCTTCTTCTTAAACTTTCAATTATTCATGATTTCAGATAAGTAAATATTTATAACCAAGCAGACACTGTTTTATTGAACAAGCAGTAGGTGTATCTGATACATTCTTGATAAGATAAATGCAATTCCTTTGCTTAGGTTAGAGTCAGCACCTTTCAGTGCTAACAGCCAATCTTACCCCTTCTTTATCTTTATGGCTTATTTAGAGCTGCATCAAACATGAATGTGTTTCACTGCTTCAGATCAAGAAAAGTAACAACATAGCTCATGGCAGACAAAAGAGCTCCTATGAACTGCAATGCTTTGCTATACACAGGGAGGGTTGCAGAACAGTCCCATGTGATGAAATTGGGTGGCTGTTCCTCTTTATGGTGATAGGATAGTCACTGCTCAGCTCTCCAGGGCTCAGAGAGCTCCAGAGGTACAGGCTTAGGGATGGTACTTGTCTCTGCTGGTACAGTGTTCAGTACAGTGTCTCGATGGTCACTCCTAATGATAGAATTACTACCTTTGAGACCCCTATTATTTCTTATATTTAACCAGCTGAGAGTTGCTGGAAGGGAGAATGCTTGTTTATTTACAAGCATGTGGTATCATCTAACCCAAGTAGCTATCTTGGTAAGCATTTCCTCCTAAGTACATGACTAACAATAAAAAATGCCCCTGAAAATAAGTTCACAGCAGGAGCTTACTGGAGCTTCTTGATGCTTTAGTTCCTCTGAACTGTTCTGTTGCTTCTCACCTGATGCAATTTCTCATCCAAATATATATACCTTGTAGGAAGATGTTTTCCTCTTAATACCTGATAACATCTATTTCAGCTAAATCTCAAGTTCTTGACCATTTGCTGTCATCAAAGGGTCTTTGATAAGTTTGAAAAAAAAAAAAAAAAGTTAGCCATGATGTTGTGCTCACCATCCAGAAAGCAGAATTAGAATTCTCTGTTGTTCAGCAAGTAGCTTGCTTGAAAAAAATAGCTTGGTCAGACTAGGTGGCAAAAATAACTATCTGTGGAAACAGAGGGTGTCTGGGTTACAGCTGACAAATGTGTGTGTAGTTATCCAACCAACATCACGCCCTTCAGAGACACTGGCAGATGTAGCACACAATACGTTCACTTGTGATTTCTCTAAAATGGGGTTGTCAGCCCTTCTCACTGGAAATCCTACAGCAACTACTAGGATCTTGTTTCCCTCAGGAACAATGATCTTGGAAGAAAATGATGAATTTGGAGGCCCTGCTGCCTCTCTGTGTAGCTGAAAAAGGGCAGAACTCACTTAAAATGTTTCTCACTTTAAAACAAAAGTTGTTTCTCTGTCTTATATGAAAAAGTAACAATGTCTTAATTACAGGATAGTACACTTGGACCAAATCTGACTTCACTAAAGTATTTTTCATGTCCTGTAGTAACTGAAGTGCTGCAGTTGAGTGATGCTCTTCGAGACGACGTCCTGCCTGAGCTTGGTGTCCGATTTGAAGACCATGAAGGTATTCAGTTGTCTCACAACTTTGGGGGCAGCTGGTTTTATAATCTTACTGTTTTCATAAGTGGGGAAACAAGCCGTCGAGACTAATGTAGAATAATCCAACAAACTCAAGCACTGCACAGCTATAGCATACCATGTGTCTGATGTATGAAAATATATTCTGGAACTGTATATTGCAGTATATGTATAGACTACAAAAACATACTCTGCAGTCTTTCTGTTCATTTTGTATAACACCTAATTTCTTACTCACTGTTGAGGAGTTAGTTGGATTTGCATTCAGCTTGTGAAATGAAAAGAGTTATCAGGTAAATACATTTATGTTGTGACTATTTAAGCATTGGGAACTCATTCATCTGTTTTGCTTCTTTAGGACTTCCAACTGTAGTTAAATTGGTGGATAAGGACACGTTATTGAAAGAAAGAGAAGAAAAGAAAAAGGTTGTTATTTTAAGCATTCTATATTTTTAAAACTTAATGTGTAAGCTATTGATACTTTTATATTTTCTTTAACTTTTAAGAATAATCTTAACAGACAATCTACAAGGAAAATAAGAGAAATAATAGTAAAATCTGAGTGTGTTCAGGAAAATAATTTTTGAATTGGTAGCTTCTTGAAAATTTTGTATGGGACTTAATGAATACCTCATGGATGCTTGTTTGTTTTTTAAGATCTTAATATAATGAAGGGATGTTGAGTGTTGCATACATACTGTCATGTCTCTGTGGAAGAACAGTTCCAAAGAGAAGCTAATTCAGACTTCTTGTGTCTGTACAAATGAAGTTGACATTTTCCATAGAGTTAGACTGTATTTATCTTATATGTGAGACTAAAAGTCACTGGCTAAATCTTAATTAATGTAGTATGGCTGAGTGAGATATTCAAGATGTGGGGGAAATAATTTACATATTACTATATAAAGACTGTGAATTCTAAGTCACATGCACAAGGTGTGTACAAAAGCCCTTCTTTTGGCTATTCCCAGCATTAATATTTGACTTGGGAACATTTTAAAGTAACACTTGTATTTCTGTCTCCTGTCTTAACAAATAATAAAATTCCATTGTGACTAGAACTCTTTGGAAGGCTTTCTGAGATTTCTCCTTCCATGGAGATTTTTTTAGAAAAGGGAGAGGTAAAATATTTCAGCCAATTCCACATGTTTTCGAGCCAAAGACATTTGAAGGCAGTTTGTGTACAGCTGCTGGGTGGAACCTACAGCCAGAGAACATTTTCCCTGGAAACAGTGTTGTGTTCAGTGCTGGCAGAACCTTTGGAGAACTGAGTCTCTCCTATTCAAGTGCAAGATGAGATTTTTTTAGGGTTTTTTTAATAATTTTGCTGAATTTGGATAGTTGCTTCCCTAGGAACATCAAGGGATGCAAATGCATCTTGAGAAACAGTAACATATTCACAGTTTGCAGCGAGAGCTTAAAATATCAGTGAGATATGGTCTTTTAAAAAAGTCATTTGCTAAATGTTTTCCCCTGTGAAAGGGCAAGACCATTTCTTGTGCAGGCTTTGTAGGTGTTCTTTTATATTTATACACTTTGCATGCAAAATGCACTCTGAACAGTTAAAACTGGTTTAACTGTGAATAAAAGCAAAGGGAATCAAAGTCGTACAGTGGGAAGTATCAGACATCCTAATTACAAGGCTTGGTGCTTTTGCTGCAGGTCATGTTGCCAGTTCTGTCTGTAATTAGATACCCAGGGGAGAGAGCTGGCTCAGGTTTGTAGAAAACAACCCCATGAAATAGTTACCTTTTACTCATTAACATTGCCTTTCATAGATTGAAGAAGAGAAAAAAAGGAAGAAGGAAGAAGCAGCCAGGAAGAAACAACAGCAGGAAGTAAGTGTTCAGATCCTTTTCATCTGGTTTTGAAGAAAAGTGTTAGCAGCAGTAGTCACGTGCAGGAATAATTCCATTAGAACACAGGCTCTCTGCCCGGCCTTCACTGGGCCTCCATTTATTTTTTTTTGTCTACAATTTCCTGCTCAGAATGACTTTGGCTTGCAGTTCAGATTTGAATATTCATCTCCTATTATAGAGAAGCTGTCTTTGAAAATGCAACTAAAGGCTGCAAGAGCTTCTTAGGAGAACTTGTAGCACTTACTTCGGTCTATAGACAGTTTACTTCTTTAATTGCCAAAATTAGTATCATATTCTGTTAGAGAAGACTCTATCATGTAATATTTTCCTCCCTTTCCAGTATAGGTATGTGTGAAAATGTTTGGGGTTTGTTGTTTTCATTTTATTTTTCCTTTTTTAAGAATCCACCTGTTTGCTATGATTGAATTCTGAAATTTAGTGTGTTGTAAAAACATGTTTTATCTCTACAGTTGGAATTGAGAGAGCTCAAAGATTTTAGGCTTTGAATGAGGAGCAGGCAGCCAGAGGTGTTGAACTTACAAGAAGAAAAGATTGTTTGCTATGCTGATGACTCTGACGGTCCAGGAAATGTGTTTCTGGGTTAGAAGAGGAAGTAAACTGTGCAGAGAGAAACACTGATAAATAATGTTATCATTCACCAATTCCCAGTACCTTTTTGCATTCTTTCAAAAAGGTGATTCCCTTGCATTGGGCAGAAATTAAGTGGAAAGGATTCTGAGATGTTCTTGTTTACAAATAAGGGAAAGTTCAGTTTATTTTCAGTGCAATTCCTTGAATCCTGGTCCTTCTGTGACCTGCATAGAAACCTCTGCTTGTCAGCAGGAAGCTGTTGATGAAGGTTGCTTCCCTTTGCAGTCAGTTAATTGCTAAGTATTTTTTACTCTTCTCAATTATTCACTTTGTGTTTACACCTGAAACACTAAGGAACCAAATTAGTAAACATCAGATGCAGTTTTTGGAGTGTATATAAGCAGGCTACTTTGAGTTTCCACAACTATTTTAAGTGGTTCTCTACAAATTGAAAACACTTTGTTTTTTTTCCCCTGGACAAGCACAGCTAAGACATTGTGTTGTTTCTCACCGAAACCTTCTTGTCACACAATAAAACAATTGTGAATTAAATGCTCTTTGATTTGCAAATTAGACTACTTTTCCTTTTGCATATGTAGCAGGTTGTCATTAATTAACTGTGATGTTAATGCACATTTTATATTGCAGGCAGCAAAACTGGCAAAAATGAAGATTCCACCACATGAAATGTTTAAATCGGAACATGACAAATATTCTCTGTTTGATGAAAATGTAAGAGACTTTCCTTGAGACAGGGAGTGGTTTTCTTTCCCGTTGTTCATCCTCAGTTATATGGGTACATAGTTGATCTATGGAGGTTCCAAAACCTCCAGGGCAGTGCTATTAATGTGGCAAGAGGAGGGAGAGAAAGAAATGGCAATGTATTCATTTTATTGCACAAACCTTGCATTGGGGAACAACGTTCTCTAACTATTCCTTATCATTTAAAGCATATTTTCATTGAGCATTGATCTACTTTGGCCCCACTCTCTGCAGAGTGAAATTCCCTGTAGAAACTGTGGGTAGGAACAGGTTTGGTGTGTGTTCAGATTTATTGTGCTGTTGCAAGGCAAGGGATTCACTCTGCAACTCTGCCAGAACGGATGTTTTTCAGAGGTTCTGTGTGTCCTTTTTGGTTGTGCCCACTATTTTTGTCTCTCCTGCCAAAGGATCTCTGAAGGGGCACGTGGATAACTTTGCTTTTGCTTGAGCCCCTTGAGCGTAAAAGGAAAATCTAAAGCACTGTTTCTTCAGTGCTTGATCTGGGACTTTAATCCTGTTTCTGCCTGGCCTCTTCACCCACCCAAATTTAGGCCCTGGCAGCAAGTAAGACTGTATAGGTGAAAATACTGGACAATACCCCTGCAAGCCAAAAGAGTGTCCATAAAAACAGTGATCATACTTCCTCCATCAAGAACACAAATCTCTTAGGCTTTTGCTTTAAGCCTTGGATTAAAATAAAACTACATTAAAAAGTGGTCTCATTCAGGGATTATTCTCTTTACTATAGCCATGTAGAAGTTAGTTGTCTAAGCTTCTCTTACTTAGTACAGGACAGAAAATAAATACCCTTTGCCTTTTCATTAACTAGGAACGGAACATACACAATAGTGAAAATTATCTATCAAACTTCTGGGTGACTAAAATTAGCCAAGATGCACCCCATCCTGAGGGCTCATCATTATGCCATTATCCCCCCATCTTCCTAAAAAATTATTCCATAAGGAGCAAAAGCAGTCCAAGAATTTATCTTAAATATTCTGTTTTTTTTCTTTTTTTCTAATATTTCAGGGTTTTCCCACCCATGATACAGAAGGCAAAGAACTCAGCAAAGGCCAAATTAAGAAGCTAAAGAAACTTTATGAAACCCAAGAAAAGTTATACAAGGAGTATCTACAAATGGTTCAGAATGGAAGTGCAAACTGAGAACAACAGGACTGGTTTTTAGCAGGCGAGTGCTGGGTCACCATTGAAGAAATTAGCATATACTGATGCTCATATTTCTGTTTACACTTTCTATTATGTGCAAAGTAACAATCCTGTTTACGTGGATTCATAATGTCATCTGGAAAGTCAATAAAAATCCATTCTTAAGAAAGAAGCCAACCTGTAAGAAGTTTCTTCACAACAACAGTAGCAGGTTGAACGGCTGCCAGCTCTACTGGGAAGGTGCTGCTCAGTCAGCATGGCCCCATGAGGATTCTTGTTTTTATAGCAGCCCAGGCTTTGGTGAATTTGTCCTGCATACTGATCTCTATCTCAGACCCGCTGCAGCTTGCAGTCTGGAATATGTCACAGTCAGCAAAATTTACTGCTAAATGGGAGCTGAGTAATTTGTCCCACAGCAAGAGCAGTATTTTCCAGATGACTTTAGTATCTTTACATAAGCAGGAAAGTGAATAGTTCTACTATGATACTATTCTAACTGCTGTTAGGAAAACCACTCCTGAGTATAGGCAGAACACTTTGCATAGTAGAAGCTAACAGTCCCTTTGTTGCAAAAGGGAACAGATCATCATCTTCACTCACCCTGCAGCTGCAACCAAGTGGGTAGTGGGTAAGTACAAGGCAAATGCACCTGCATTGAACAAGCAGGAGGGGAAGGCATGAAGGGCTAATGGCAGAGGGTGGGGTGTTCTTGGAGCTGTCTCTCCAAGGAAACAGGAGTGCTGCCAAACTCCCTGATTACCCAAGTACTCGGTAGCTAATTATCTGTTCGGAGCCATAGGGAATTAACAGAGGGTTTCTAAGTGAGATGCAGTTTGTGGGTTGGTCTGCAATTAGGCAGTACAGCTATATGTTGGTCATTATTCAAGACTGATGTTTTTAACAAAAGAATTTAACCCTGAGTTAAGAACCTTTCTGATACAGAGTGGTCAGATTACATCTGCAAGGACAGTTCTCTGTTGCCAAATAATGCATTTCATTGGCAGTAGCTACTAAATAAACTGAAGTTCATGAAATCCTAAAAATATCTCACCTACTTCACAACTGCATACAACAGCTAAGTGCTGATATGCAGAACTGCATTCATCAAGTGTTCTTAAGCCTCGTGGTGACTTGCAGAAGGTCATACTGTGACACCTCTTTTCTCTCAAGTTCATGCTGTAACCATTAGGCTATGTTCCTTAATTAAGAGTTAAAACATCTTTGCTTTATCTCTGTATTTTTATATTTATATTCCTTCTTCTGAAGAATTAACATATTTGGAGTAACAAAAAGGTCTAGTGGGTTGTTTTCTAGCTTGTCTGTATTTGCCTTTGAAAACGTACATAATGTTAAGGTCAGTAAAGCACATGCATCTTCTATGCAGAAAATAAAATTTGTTGTGAAGTACAAGTTCTATGTGACCTTTGTATAGTGGGAAGAATATGGAGCTTATCTTTATTCCACAACTATCTTTCTGAAATATGGTTTACAGACGTTTTCCTTTAGCTTCCCATTACTAAATTAATTCTGCATTCAGTATTTGATTATTTTGCTAATTTCTAGTTAATTGTATAAATGCATGTTTAAGTTGTACAGTGGTACTTCAGCCATCCACAGCCACGATGGCATCTTCTCCATCCTCTGGTCTGTGGACAGAAGAGGATCAATTGCATTTTGACACCATTCTAGATTCTAACCCACTTCAACACTATTGGCTCATCATTTTCTTCCCAGCGTGCTCCCCTAAGACACACGTGCACTCAGTGTGTCCATGAAGGGGATGGGCTGGGTCTAGGTTGTGCCTGAAGTTGGTACTTGATGTCAAATAGTGACAGTAATTTGCTTACAGTAATTAGTTTTGGTGATGTGGGTTACCACATGCTTAAAAGTAGTTAGTATATAACTGGAGAAGGTGCTGTGAATCCTTTGCTGTCCTGGATTGTAGTTTGACATCTCCAGGATAACATCCTGGCTGTTACCCCCTCACACCACCACAGGATGTTTTTCCTCCTCTTGCTATGTTTTCAGTAGAACTTCATCCAATTCCTCATTTTATCTACTACATTGATGTAGAATAAATTCAATTAAAAAAAACAAAACAAAACAACAAACAAACCCAAAACATAAACAACAAACATTTTTCCCTTCCTGAATGCTTCATTTAGTTTCTGGGATAACTCTCCTGGCATAGATATGGGGAACCTTTCAGACTTGGGTTCTCCCAAGGTTATCTTCCAGTCTTTGTGTGTTTCCCACATGTACATGCTGCTTCTTTCCTCAGTATGTTTTTTTAAATTCATAGTTAGTTACATCAGATAAGGGGCTCTGCTGTATTTACTGCCCCATTAAGGTCTTACTCTACCTCCAAACTGATTTAGCTCATGCTTCCCATTTCTGTGGCATTTGTCTGATTGTAGTTTGTTTTAAAGATTCTTTCAAATCATCTTAGCTTATCTGAAACATCAGCAAGTCATCTTTCTCTTCTACTACAGTCTGAGAGCATTCCTGGCGCTGAATTCTCTTGAACACCACCAAAAGCCTCCTAAAATCAATGGGATTCTTTTCATAGACATCATAAGGATCAGAGGCTTTGAAATTCTAACCTCTTCAGGCTCACCTTGGGTCTTGGGTGATCATTGTTCTTCCACACGGCTCCTTATTCTCTCTGGCTTTTTATAGTGCTTTGCTACGTAGTTTATGCATTTTCAAAGGTGCCTTCTTCAAGCAAGCTTGTCACTTCTTCATCAATAAAGCACTCAAAACCATCACATACTTGAACTTCTGCCCCACCTTTGAACTGGTCTTCCAGTTGCAATTTCTCATCCTGTCTCTTTCAGCTGTCCTTGGATCAGCAAGGAAAAATCTCTGCTTTGTGAAGCAGGTATGAGGGCAGTGACAGGCCCAGGGATTTTATATTAAAATAGAATTAAAAGCACATAAATTGGCAACACATCCTATAAAGAAGCTGCTAAAACGTTTTTACTTTGTTACATAAACAGGAACTTAATTCATTCTCTCCAACTAAACTCAGGTTTGCCCGGATTTTGAGTTCCTTTTATTATCCGGATGTTTTTGGAAAAAAAAACAATGACCTTGTCAAAGAGTCAGAAAAATACTTAGTCTCCTAGAAGTTGCAGGAAAAAAAAACCCAACAAGCTCTATAGCCACGCTGGATCAGTTATTTCTGTCCTCTCTGCAGCCTCTATTTACCAAAACAGTCTCTGTAGGCAGAGACCTGGGGGAGGAAGCCCTGCTAGCGAAGAGGGAGCTGCAGCCAGGCTGGGCTGCACCCTGCTGGGGCTGGGGGTGCCCCTGGGGCTGGGGGTGCCTCTGGGGTTGCCACTCTGTGGCAGGGCCGAAAGGTGCAGCACAGAGAGAGCCTCATCCCTGGCACCCCAGGGAAAGCTGCTGCCTCGCTGAGAGCCAGGCCTGGCACCAGAGGAAGGGATGCAGCAGCAGCAGCAGCCAGGGTCTGCAGCTGGGGCCTCGGTCACCTCTCAGCAAGGAAAAGGGAGAGGACAGATTCACAGTGGTGCTGTTTCTGCTGTTAATTGCAGCCTTGGCTGAAGGCCAAACTCACCAGCAGCAAATTCTGTTTCTGTCTTTTGCTCAGTGAGCCTCTCAGCCTTTCCAATGTGAATATTCACATAATGTCAAATGGGAATGTTGCCCCACTAAAGGGAACAAGTTCTTGCATCACTCATTTTCTTCAGATACTGGTAGAAAAGTCTGTGAATTGTTTGATCTGGTCTTGTTGCCACCATTCCTTTCAAAGTCTTTAACAAGTGCCTAATTACATTTATGATACTCTCTTTGGCCACTTTGTCCTAATATTTGTATTTGGTGTTTGCTGTTGCAGCAAGCCACCATTTTCTGTGTGCAAATAAGTAAAATCTCTGCCACATACAGTACGTATCTTTCAGGTTCTTTTTTGACATTTTAAGCTAACTTCAAACATTTTCACATGTTGGCAGTTGTTGGACCAACTTCAGCTGCTTCTTTAATGATACAATTTCTACCACACAAATATAAAAGGGGATTTTTACTCCTCTTTGTGATTTCAACGGGCAATGTCTATACAGGACACTGTACCACAGGCACAGTGCCTAACATCCCTCCTGAGACAAAACAAATTAATTAAGAAGCACATTAGCTATTTGGTACCAAGTCTCCACTTAGCAATGATGAAAGTTCTTTCTGCCCCCTCCAGAAAAAGTCATTGCTGAACCAAGTCTCTCAAATTAGGCAGCGAGTGTCTGGCATCTCAACCACTGAGAGCAGTTTCCATGAATAGCCACCCAAGGGCAGAAGCTGCAGACATTTCAGTGCCAGTTACAGCCCTCGGCCTGAGCTTCCTCCCCACTGTCTAGTGCATCTGTTCAGCAGCTCTGATGTAATCCCATCTTGTACACTGAGCTGGGTGTCCAAACAAGCCAGGGTGATTCAGCAAATACCTTTTTGCAGCTCTCTGCAGGGTAGGAGCACCTGATAGCAAGATGACTCCACAAATTGTGCCTTACCCACAGCCCGAAGTCTGCCACTGTGATGCAAGAGGTTAGATGACAGTCAGCAAAAATCCCTCATTGATCACAGAGGGGGTGGGGGACACTAAAAATCTAAGGCTGTAAGATAACTTGTGTGTTTATTTCAATGTAAAGAGGAAGAAAGCCAAATACTTCCAGCACACTGGCCTCTTTCAAGGCCTTAATAAGTGCTCCAGAAGAACCCAAATCTACTTTTACAAGACCATCCTAATTTTAATTCAGGCTCTGCTGTTTTTGGCACTGCTGCAGCTTCTGTGGCAGGTGTAGAGTTTGTCTCCTCCAGGAGTTGCTGCTATCTTGTCAAAGCAGTTCTCATAAATCATAGAATGGCAGAGACCATAGACTGGAAGAGACCTTCAAGATCATCAAGTTCAGCTGTTCAGGGAGCTGGAAGCAAAGAAGAACCTTCCACTGAGCATGTCCTCCAGCTCACCAAATCTGCTTGTTTGTGCAACTGACTGTACAACATTCCTACACTTCATCTGCCGGAATGCAATTCTAAATTACCTCATTCTTTAATTACAATATTGGTACCTATTTAACTAACGATTCCTCAGTTATTCCTGTTATTTAAATTCCTACAGTAACTGAATTAATACAACATAAATGTATTGATTAGTTTTCAATTAATAAAATATCAGTCTCAATTTCCAAATTTTAAGTTAAAGGACTGTGCTGATAAACACTACTTAATTACTGAAATCCAAGACTCAGTTGGAGATCTGGAGAAATCCCTTTTCTAGAGCAAGGGAATCCCCTGACACAACAGTGAGGTTTTTTTCCTATTGAAAGACTTAGAACTCTTTTAAGTGGCTTCAGATGCTTTAAGTGCCGTTCCCAACACCGTGCTACACGCCACGGCCGCACACACAAATGCCGGGCGCTCGGGGTTTTTTTGTCGATTTTCTTCTTTACAGGGGAAGAAACGATGTCCCCACCTCCGCCTGAGACACCGCTGGGAAGGCCGACGGCTGCCCGTTCTGAAACCTCACGAACGGGCTTGGTTGGTTGGTGGTTTATTCCACAGAAAGCACTCGGCTCTCTACCTTCCAGCTTTGAAAGTTTCCCCTTCTTGATGCAGATGGCACACGGAGAGGATCTGAAAGCCCTGCCTGCGTTACCAACGCGCTGAAACGCGGCCCTTGGGCCAGGGGAGTGGCCGCGCCGGAACAGGCGGCCCGTGGAAGCCGCGAACAGCCCCGCGCGGAAAGCGCCCGCCACGGGACGCCTCCCGAAGCTGCGGGTCCCAGCCCTCGGCACGGGGCGCTTCTTCGCCACAAGCCTCCAAGAGGCGCAACCGGCCCCGCTCCGCGGGTGCTCCGGACCCCGAACCGCAGCGCGCACCGGCCCCGAGCGCCGCGCCGCTGGGGAGGAAAGACCCCGTCCGCAGCCCGCACGCGAGCCGCACGCCGCCATGTTGCCGCCCCCCGTGGCCGCTGTCGCTTTAAGGACGCACGCACGAGACACCTCTCCCCCCCTCCCCCAATCCCTC
>JANHGL010001507.1:0-11653 GCA_024611195.1 Ceyx melanurus
ACCTCTGCTCAGTTACCAGGGGGAGATGGTGCCCAGGGCTTTCCACACCTCGCCCCATACACAGACAAGCCACCCTCCCCACGGAGTGGCCTGTGTCTGCCCCTGGAGCGCTGTGACCTCCTGCCCTGGCTTTCTCCAGGGGCTGGATGGCAATTTTTCCAGATGTCATGTGCAATTACTGCAAATATAAAATGAAAAGTTAAGTGGCACCAGGGGAGGGATATTGTTTCTCCCCTCCATAAATTAGCTAACCCCCAGAGGCGTTTTACAAGGCTGTTTTACTTGATGGCCCTAAACAAGTCGTGTTTGTGACCCAGGGAATCACCGGATCGCTGGGTGAAGTTTAACCACACCAATGCCACGATGCCAGGAGAGGACAGGGCATACCCCGTATCATTTTCCCATGAGTGTGTTTCATGACACAGCAGCATCCTGCTTTGTAAGGCTCTGCAGACAACCATCCATCCATCCTGTTCGTCCTCCAAGTTCTGAGCAGTGCTGTTTGTGCTCTTTGTGCTGTTTGCCCCTGCAGTGGTGGACGTGCCAACCCTTTTTTTTTTTTCTCTCCCCTGGAACATAAACAGAAATTAACTACAAGATAGGAATAAATGAATCTTCCTGAGTGTTCAAAATTCTGTCCAAGCCTACCTTCTACCCCGGAGAGGGCGAAATACCAGAGATCACATAAATCTGCCTGGAGATACCACAACTGCTGTGGGTTTTACAGGAATACTATTCATATTCAGTCTTAAACCGTGCACTTGGCATTTCCACTGTGACTTTGGGCTCAGTACTGGGGTTGTTCTTGTAGATCTCACGGACTTTCCCAGATCTTCTGCTCCAAGTTTCAGATTCTTTTCTGCAAAACTGAGTTGGCAGTTCAGCACTGAAAAAGTTCACAAGCACACCGCATTTAAACACCTCAGTGATGTGATTTTTAGCAGAAAGTGGCCCTCAGGCCTGCAGGAAACCTGGCTGCACTTGAGGTTTATAACTTGCCAGCCAGCTGTCCCCTCCTGTTAGAACCCCATGGAGGGACCTCTCTGCCCTTCTCTGTGAAAAGAAGATGCTACAGGGCAAAGAGACCCAAAGCAGGATACACAATGCCAGGCTTTCTGCCCGTGCCCACCAAAAAACTTTATCCCAATGTGTGGTTTTCTGGATGAGGGGCAAAGAAGGAACATTCAGCTGCAGTGGGAAGACTCCACCACAAGCCAAGAGTCCAGGATCCGTCATCCTCGCAGTGGAGGTTTAACACAAAGGACTCCATTATCACATCGCTGCTGTTCTACACTCAAGCAATCAGCTAAAAATATTTCCCTGCCTGGCAGATTATTTTTGCTATTTTAATTATTAATTTTTATTGTATTCCTCGAGCTCTGCTCAACTGTAAATCACAGAAACAACCTCAGCTCAAGGTGGAAGAAAGTGTCTGTGATATTCTGCTCCCACACTCCGCAGAGAGGAGAGGGGAAGAATTATTTAAACCGTGTTTCTACTATTTTTCTGTTTGTTAGTCCGCTCCTTCTAGCCCCACCCCACCATCTGCTTTCAAAGCTGTGAAGAGAAAAATGGATTTCACAGGCTTTTCTGATGGATTTGCCCCAATATGGTCATTTCTTTGAGTGGATTTACCCAGCCTCGTGGGCTTTCTGGTAGAGGTGCCACACAAACCTCCCATGATCTCAACTCTCCTTCCCATGGGCAGGTTTAATAAAGTTCATAAGCAGAAGGCAAACAAAGGAGCGTGATCACTCCAAACACCCTTTTAGGGACCACGTGCACTGGGGAGCAGCACAGAGCAGCACATTCCCCATGGTCTTGCTCTGCTCCACCACCACTGAGCTAAAGCCTCAGCCTGATGAGAGCAGAAACCAGCCAAGACACTGGTGGTGCTGTGGGAAAACTGAAACAAACTGTTTGGTAAATCAGTGCACAAAATAAATAAACTGTGTAACCGACAAAAAAAAAAAAGCAACAAACCCAAAACATAAATCACCAATGTTTTGTCTTTACAAGACAGATGTTGTAAACCCAGCGCTTGCAAAAACTCCCATGAACTAAGGTTACAAGCGACATAGCTCAGTCAGCCTGTGAAAAATCAAGAGGTCTTGGATGACAGACACTTACACAGGGTTTGCTTTCTGACACCTCTGGATGGTTTGTCCAAAATTAACTTGCAGAAGGGACCTAAAATATTGAGGGAGAGGGGGAGAGGGCTGTGACACTTCCAAACAGGTAGTGACAGTGGCCAAAGGTTTCGGAAGCCCCTCTGGTGCTTTGAGGCCATTGCTAGCACTGGACAGCTGAGCAACCCTGACATTTAGACACCTGTTTTAAGTCCCAGCCCTCAGCAAGCTCCAGAGATGTCCATGGCATTTCTTACCCATCTGAAGTTAACTGCTCTGCCTCATCAGGGCTTTTTCCCCTCCAGTGGTAGTAGCTGTCACATTTTCGACAGGACTGTACTTTTTTTTTTTCATGTCCTTTGAAGATTTTTCCAATTTTAACAACTCATGACACAGGCAAATGAGCTTCTTTTAGATTGGGCTGAGTGATTCTGTAAAGGTCTCTCATTTATTGCGAGTTATTGGCTCCTCTGGATGACTGTACAGACACTCCTGCTGCACTCAGCAGTTTCATACCAGCATTTCACTGCTGTTTGACCCCGAAGCACTTCCCTTTCAATAGATTTGTTATCTCAGCTCTCAGCCAAGGCTATCCCAAGTGTCACACCTTCATTCTCTAGCTGCTTCCCTTGGCGGGGCACTGGTATCATCAGGCAGGTGCTCGGTGCTCACCGAGAGCAGATCTTCTAAGGTGTATCAAGTGAGGTGTCCAGAAGTGGCAGCAACCACAAAATAAATAACTCTGCTCACCAGTGAGCACTGGCCACAGAGCATTTCATTCACACTGGAATGGCACGCACGTCGTAACAAGAAACCTGCAACATTTTAGGCCAAGCCTTCAAAGCAAATAAAAGACCTGTGTGAATCTCCTGGCAAAGCAAAACTGAGCCCTGGTGTTGATTGGAAATACTTCCCCCGGGGTGAGAAAGTGTCCCCGTTCCTGCTTGGGCTGGCCCCTGATTTCTTCACTGGTTGCATCTATGCCCCACTGGCTGGTTTTTCTGCTCCGAGGCTCTCCATCTCTGATAAGCACCAAGACATGTTTTAATGTGGGTTTTCCCCCCCACCACTTTTTTTTTCTCTTCTAAGTTAATCCCTCTCGGTGGTTTCTGACATTGTCAAACGGCTTTTGTGTACTGTCAGAAAATCTCTTGATGTAGCTACAGAGCAGCTGCTAACAAGTTGCCCCTGGGATCCTACATCTCTGAGGCTGTCTGCCTGTATAATGATTTTCAAATAACTAAATCTATTAATGAGATCTCAGTGGGAGCAGGGCCGAGGGCTGGGGAGCAGCTCCCTGACAGAGGACCCTCACAAGAGGCTTGGTGCCATGGCAGCCCCCAGGGGATTCGCTTTGGCTGTGACAGGCACGGCAGCATCACCAGGGGAGTCACAGAGTCCCCAGCCCTGTCCCCTCCAGGGGACACGGGCCATCAGCAGTGGGTGGCAGCAACTTGCACAGCCTCTTCCCCTCTGTTACAAGAGAGGAATAAATGGGGACCTGTCTCAAGAGAGGAATTCAAGAAGTGTCTTCCCAAATCAGGACAGAGCTCTAGTATCAAGTTCAAAACGCAGAGCTGCACTTCTGGATTTGGCAGTTGTGCCACAAGATTTAGGAGCTCCTGCAAGCCAAGCTTTTCTCAACAGCATGATCCTAAACCTTCAGCTTTAAAACCAGGAAAGTATGCTGAGATTTGCACATATTCACATGACTGCAGGAGACGGAGTATAAAAACCCAAACCACTGATTATTATGAGCACTCTGGCATAATAACAGGCTACGAGGAATTCAGCTTGGACACATCCAACACCCACACCCTGGTTTGTGATGGCCACGAGATGAAGGGCTGGTTTTGTGCCTGAAGAGGGTAGATCAGAGCAGCAGTTGGGCTCTGGGGGGACTTTGGTGAAGGCAGAGGGAGCCCCAGTGTGCAGTGGCCAGCACACAGGGGTGGGGACAGGGTGTGCTGGCCATGGCACTGGCTGCACTCTTCCCTTGGGCTGGAACCAGCCCTGGAATCTCATATAGATGGGGACGTTTGTGAGTCAGCAGTGAGCCCGTGACTTTGCTTGGTACAAGGGGCAGGCTTCAAGCCCACAAAGAGGGACTCTGGCATTGTGAGGGGGAGTGGGTGTCAGCACACAACACACACATACAGGTGCCATCTCACTGTGTCCTCAGTGGCCGTGAACCTCCAGCATGGTTTAGGACTTAACCTAGCAACCTCTCAGCTTGGAGGCAAAAGCATCCAGTGAACCACAAAGACTCTTTTTAATCAAAAAAAAAAAAAAAAAAAAAAAAGGGAAAAAAAGGGGGAAAAAAAAGAAAAAAGCAGAAAGAAAATTCAGCGTGAACTTCAGGGCAAATGATCCTCCATTATCAAATCCCATCTTAAAGGGTGCATGGGGCTAATTGAATTACTCTTGCTGGATTTCTATGTAGCCATGAAGTCTTCTTAATGTGGATTGATAGCATAAATCTGTTCTCCATTGAGGAAAAAGCGAACACTGGCCCCTGACATCTATCTTTCTTTCCAGAAATCCCATCTAACTGGACGTCTCCCTAGGCCACTTCCAAGAGAAAGATGTCTCTATCCATTACCCCTGACACGCAGCAGCAAAAGGAAGTGAGGTCCGTTCACATCTAATTACTCCCACTCCTGGATTTATTACAATCATGCCAGGATTAATTGAGAAAGTAAAAATGCTTAGTTGGGTGATCAATCTTCTCCGAGTTACTTACCTTGTCACTCGCTAATAACTGTAAAATAAAAATGCCCCTCTTCGCTGCATCTCAGCAAATGGATTTCTATAATACATTGCTAGGAATCTTTAAAAGGCATTTGAAAGCAGTAAGGAGACAAATTGGATTAGCTGGGGAGAAAGTGCAACCCAAGCATTTTTGCCATTACCGTAAAGCCAGAATTTCAGCTCTCCAGTGCTCAGGTGGCAGAGACAGTGCCAGGCCCTGTGCCACACTAGGGCACACTGGCTGCCCTAGGGCACCCAGTGCAACACAGTGCAAGGCAGGGACCAGTGCAAAGCTGGGTGCTGAGGGCTGCAGCCATGCCAAGCGTGCCCTGCTGCAGGCTTGGGCCAGCATCCCTGGCACTGGCAGAACACACAAAGACACTCGGCTTCCGGGAGCCCTCCTCTAATGGGAAGTGTTGAGGATGCTGTGAAGCAGGACTCGAGCTGAAAGAGCCAGAGATTTAAGATTCAGGGCATGCAGGGATGGGGCTTTTTCCCTTTCCCCTGCTTTTTTTGAGGAGCCAAGGTTTTAGCACTCGGTTAGAGTGCTCTTGGCAACCCTGCAAAGCTGCTGCCCAGCTTCTCTCTGCTGGGCTTCTCTGACAAAAGGTCTGCGTGGTGCCCAGCGAGGCTGCGGGGCTGGAATGCCCACAGGCCGGCAGGGAGGGACCCAGCCCTCCCAGCTTGTGGTTTCACACTCCTCTAAACCCATTTCATAGTTAAAGGCAGGATTTATTGGGCTGGACTCTCAGGGAGATAGAGGCTTTTGTGTTGATTTTTATCCAAAACAGTTAATGCAGCTGCTGTTGTTGCCATTAGTGTGGGCCAAAAAAAAAAAAAAAGAAAAAAAAAAGAAAAAAAGAAAAGAAAAGACGAGGGGGGAAACAAACCAACAAAAAAAAAAAAAGAGAAAAGACATTGGAACTACCAGCTCTTAAAAGATTCTTCTTCTATCTGAAAATCAATTCCTTACTGCACACACATGGAAACGACCAGGAATATTTCATGCTCTCGGTGCCAAGCTGAGAGAAGCCAGGAGTGGGGTGATGCTGCCTCGCATTGAATCTCCCAAATGCTCTCCTCCACATTCAGTATTCTGTGCACATAGGAGCAGCCAGGGCTGAGTTAACCTCTTGCTGCCTGCTCCTCCTCAGCTGAGGGATGATGCTGAGCCAGAGCAGAGCCACCCAGCCCCTGGGCACAGCTGCAGGTCTCTGCCCTCCTTTGTCTTACCTTTCCCTGGTGTATCTTGGGAGATAGCATCGAGGACGCCGGTGCAGAGAGGGTGAAGGAGAGGCCACAGCTTTGTGCATCCTGATGACCCATCAGGCTGGTGTGGGCAGGCAGGGCAGAGCTGCCAAGCAGTCCCTTGAATCACCACAGGCAATCAGAGCAGCACATCCTGCTTCAGCCCAGACTTTCAAATCAAGCAAGATCACTTGACATCCTCCTCCATCAAATATTTATTTGTGTCTGCAGGTCACTGGCTGGGTCAGGCCCTGTGCCATGGGAACCCTTGCCCAACTTAACAACTCAATTCAGGTCAAGCAAGGAGAGAGGAGCAGGAGACCTGGGAGCTGAGGCTGCTGGGTGCCTCCTGACTGAGGATGTAGCAGCCCAGGCTTTGAGTCCTCATGGGAAGATGAGCTTCACATGGAGTTCATCGCCAAACAATTGTCAGCTGAAGGTCCTGCTGCACCCAGCAATGCCCTCAAAGCACCCCCAGCAGAGTCCCTGCCTCTGTCCAGCACCCTCAGTGACTGGCCACCCCCCACTCCTTGCTGGCTGGGATTTGGCAGCCCCTTGACATTCCAGCCTGACCTGAGCAATTGCTGCTCCCACAGTACTGCAGTATTTGAGAGCTGAACTCCCTTTAACACCCTTCTCTTCACAACTGCTTGCTGAAGCAGCTTCTGCACAGTTCCATGTGCTCCCAGTTCTACTGGTCTAGGAAGCACTGCCAACACAAAGCAAAATGATAAAGGAAGCCTGAGGCATAGCACCAGCCAGAGAGGTGCCCTCCCCTCCAGCTAATCCAGTCTGAGGTGAGGAGAGCACACAGCAAGGAGAGCCTCTTCACAGCACCTAACTGCTGCACCCAGGGTGGGGAGCACTCAGCTCCCTCCCCCCTGTCTGTCTGTCTGTCTAGTGGATGCAGGGTGACTGCAGTAAAAGACTCCAGGCAAGGTACTGCCTTCCTGCCAAGGCCACTCAGCTTGCTGCAGGGAGCAGGAGGAGAGCCAAGGAGCCAAAAGCAGCAGGGCTGGGGACTGAGCCTCCATATATTGTGTCATCTACTTAGGGCCTGTCAGGGGAACCACATTCTGACTCCTTTTGGCAGCAACGGGCAGAGCCTTTCAATTAAACAAAGTGCTTCAGTGAATTGCCACCTCATCCATTAGGCTGATCTGACTCAGGCACTTGCAGACTGTCTGCTCTCCATTGCACTTCATTTGGGAAATTGGTTTTCTTCAAAAAAAGCAGACAAGAAGAGGAAAAGATGAAGTCTGGGCAATGGGAAAGAAATAAACCCACCATGACACACCAAATCTTGCAGCCTCAGACAGGATGGGCTTTAGCTCTTTAACAGCAGAGGCAGCCCCTGGCAGACTGGTCACCTGAATGGGAAAACCTGAGCATTCCAAGACAGGCAGGGAGACAAACTCACACGGTGCCAAAGTGGAAGACATGGTGAGTTCACCTGTGTAGGTCTCCTCCTGTGGGAGCTCCTCCAGGGTGGGGTGGTACAGAGCTGGCAGGTCCTGGGTGATGCTTGTGGCAGGGTGTGAGTGACCACACACATGAGCTCAGACCCTCAGTGGAGCTAAAGAGCTGTTCCTAAGTCATGCTGCTCTCAAATCAGTTGGCTGATACAGAAAAAAACCCGAGTCTTGTTCTTTTCCTGTAGTCATAAAAGTTTTCTTTGTTGGGCAATAGCTGGAAAACAGCTGCTCCCGAGCTGAGGGCTTGTTCAGACACATAATCCTTGCTGAGGAGCCAGACCATTTACAAGGGAGAACAGCTCTGCACTGAGATCTTAAAACTGAGCAGCTCCTCATGTCTTGGCTGTTATCAATGCACCCATGTTATCAGCTGCCAAACTGGAGGCAGTCTGGACAGTGTGGGCATTCACACCCCGGGTGGCCAGGCAGTGGTTAGGGCCCTGGCAGGCAGCTGGGGGCCAGGGACACTCCTGACCTGGCACTGGCACTACAGGGATACCATCAGTCTCTGCCAGGGATGGCTGGACCCTGCTGGGAGATGGCAAGGGTGGAGATTTGGGCAGGAAGGGGGCCCTGGATGAGCTGTCTGCAGCTGCCAGTTCTGCCCCTACTAAAAAGAGGGCTCCTGGCTCTCCTCACCCCCTTCCAGAGCTGTACAGAAATAAGATGCTGTGTGGCAGAACTATTGGAACTGGGGCTGACCCCATCTTACTTACTGGATGGTCAGCAAAGTAAAACTAAAGTAAAAAGTGCCAAAACAGTGCAGAAATGGAGCAGAGCTGGAAGCTTTAAGTCCAGAGGCTTTGGTGGTGGGAAGGTAAGGGAAGATAATTGGTCCTGTTGCTCTTGGTTTAGTATCTCAAATCAAAGTTCAGGCCCAGGACCAGAGATTTGCCCAAGGCTTGCTTATAGCCTAGTCAAGCAGGATTTGCTGCAAGCAACTTATTCTATTTTGGCTTTATAATTCAGTTGGTCAAATCCACTTTTGGAATCCATTAGTGCCCTGGTTATGTCTAGAGCAAGCAGGAGAGGTCTCCCTCGTGCATGCTGATAGCTGCAAGAGCAGGGCTGCCCTCCACCTGGGAAAGGCTGGCCTGACCCATCCTCTTCTCCCTGGCAAAGCACTACTATTAATTGTACTTAATGCTTATTATAGCACGCGTGGCCAAATCAGGCTTGCTGGTGCTAGCCCTTGTAAGAAACAGGCTCACAAGGTTCTGGCCTCAGAAATCCTCTCACATCTCTCTGATGTCCTGCTGTTACATGACCTGCTTCACCTCAACCCAGAGCACCACTCCAGTCAGAACCAGTTTGAAGCCAAGGTGATCTTTTCTCCCGAGATGTGCTTTTCTCAAAGCTCAGGCAGTCTGTTCTGGACAATGTCAGCCACTCCAGTCATGCCAGCAGGAAAGAACAAGATCTGGGGGGTCTGGAGGCAACCTCTCTTTCCCCTCACCTCCCACCAGTGTGGGGACAAATGCTGCCAAAGCCAATGAAGATGCTTCCAAGTGAAACCAATCACAGTGGATGGTCAGGGATCCGAAGACACGTGTTGTTGCCCACTGTGGCCAGGCAGGATGGGCAGCAGATGTAACTCCAGCATCCTGGGATCTAAAATCAGATGCCTTGACATCAGTCTGCCCCTGTCTGGACCAAAGGAGGCAATGCTTTCTCCAAGTGAAGTCCCCCCTCACTTCTCTCCCACTTGTTTTCACCAGAACCTTGCACTTCATTCCTCTCCTGGCCAGGGAGCTGGTTCTGCTGAAGGTGGATCCCTCTCACAGGTGCTATCCCTGGGTCAGCCAATGCCTGGAAGAAAATCAAGGCTGAATTTGCAAAAGCGAGATAGGAAAAGAATGTTCAATTAGAAACACAATATAAGCAGAGCTGACCCAGGAGAATTAATATAGCTAAAGTAAAAGGCTGGCTTGAGGCTTTGGCAGAGAAAAAGCTTCAGTGAAATGAAATGCCATAAACCAAGTGGGGAACAATAATAGTGCCAAGGTGCAGTCCTTGGGCATTACTCACACTGATTGAGATATTGACTGGCTATTGCCATGCAGTCCTGCAACAGAAACAAGGAAATTGAGTCCTAAGTAATTAACATGCCAGCACAGAATGAAACTCCAGAGAGGAGAAGGGAGGAGCCAGGAAGATAGGAGTGTTGCTCTCTACCATGGTGAGCACCAGACCAACCTCTTTCTGCTCCTGAGCAGGATGTCCCAAATAGACAAACCCACCCCAGATCGCCACAGAGCAGCACGTGGTGGCCAAAGGTGTTTAGGAGAGTCTCAGCCTGTTCAAAACCCATGGCAAGTATGAATGGCTCAGATCTTCCTCCAGCACTGCAGGCAGGGGTTCTGAGGGACAGGTGAGACAAGGTCCACAGAGGCAGCTTAGTGACTTTTGTCCTGGTCTTGCTTTGGGCTGATACCCAGGTGTCAGAGCAGTGCTGGTGTTACTCTGCCTTGCTCCTCTGGCTGCTGGGAGAGAAAGGCACAGCCCCTCACGTAGTTCCCAGCCTGCTCCCTTCCTGCAGACATGAGGTGGCTTTTCCAGCTCTAGTGCCCTCTGCCAGGGTGAGCCTTTCTGGGCTGCCATCCAGCTGCATGGCTGGAAGAGGCAGACAGTGCCCAGTATCCCTTTGTGAGTGAGCTGAGGCTCGCAGGGCCCTGGGCCATTTGCCTTTCCAATTAACCAGCCTGTCTCCTTGCCAAGAGCTGACCCTGCAGCCTGCCAGGCAGCCGATGGCCATGGGTGGCCCCAATGCTTTCAAGTGTTCCCACTTAAACTTCTAGTTCTCTGCTGAAAGCCCTTCTCTGCCCTTTGGCATCCCTTAAGCACAAACCCACATTATTTATGGGCTTAAAGAGGTGAGGTGACCAATTGCTCTCTAGTGGGTTTATCTCTGTAGGGCATGATGAGACTGTGACTTTTTCCTGCCTGGGCAGTACAGACACAAGTAGAGGCATCAACAACATCAGAGGTAGGATGCAACCCCAAGACCAGGGTGCCATGGGGAGTAGGGAAGATGAGGGACATTGGTTTAGTGGTGCCCTGGCAGTGCTGGATTAATCGTTGGACTTCATGATGTCTCTTCCAACCAAAACGATTCTCATAGGTCTGTGCTGTTGCTTCTCTGGTCCCACTCAGCTCTCTCAGGCACCCTCCAAGGCAGGCATAAGCTCTTACCTAAGCAAGCCAGGCAGAAGAGATTGTCCCAACACCACCATCATTCTCATCGAATTACCTCTTGCTTGCATGAAGCAGTGAAGAAAAGCTGGGAAGGAGCTGGCCTGAGACAGAAAAGCAGCGTCAGCCACATACTGGAAGAGCCATCCAACCCCAAGCCTGGAGCGGGCTGCCCTCTGCTTATTTGCCCAAATGAGAGCACGTCCTTCTTCCCAGCGGTTGCCAGTCTGGGGGAGGCTTTTCTTTCCGCAGCAGCAAACGCTAGAGAAAAGTGGCCTCTCGTGGATGAAAGCTGCGGTGCACCGCGGGCCGGCAGCGCTGCGCAGAGCCCAGCGCACAGCTCCGCACCCCGCGGGGGTTGGGGCAGCACCGCCCAGGGGCCCCCGCGGTTGGCACCTCGCCCTGGCATCCACGGGGGCCAAGCCAGGGAAACCCGGGCACTCTACAGTGCCCGATCCAAGCTGTGCGTCGCCCAGGTGGGCTGCCCGGCGAGAGGAGAAGCGACGATCCTGGGAAGGACAAGCTGGGGCAGATAACGATTTAACAGATCTCCCTGAGCCTGCTCCGCTCACCTGGCACAGACGCCGCACTTGGGTGCTCGCCCGCGCTCTACAGAGCACCATGCACACCAGGGCACCCCCGCACACCAGGGCACGGGCAGGGCTAAGCCAGGCGTGTGTTTTTCACAAAGCAGGGGGCTGCAGACGAACGCGGGGCGATCGCCCCGAGCTCCCCGGAGCCGCATCCTCGGCGAGTGATGCGCACGGCGGGTCCCGCTTCCCAGGACCGAGGGGGTCCCAGGGCAGACGGGCAGCACCGAGGCGGCTCCCTCGCCGGAGGATGGAGCCAGGTGCTTCC
>JANHGL010001508.1:0-13979 GCA_024611195.1 Ceyx melanurus
ACCAGAGCAGTTTCTCTTGTATGTGTGTATATATATATATATATAAAAAAATATATATAATTGTAGAAAATACAGTGTAGAGTAGATCTTAATTGAGTGATGAAAGTGCAATACCTTTCTTTTACCTGCTGTGACTGGGACAGCAGTCTGAGAATCATAACATTCTTGGTCTGAAGGCTATTTTTCTTCCTTCTTTTTTTCCCCCCCTTTATTTTTAGCTTGAATAAGACCCAGACAGATACAAATGGGAGATCTCAGAGCACTTAGTGGCCTGCAGGCATGTTTCCTACTGAAATAGGCTCATGTTCAGCAATAGCCTGGAATTTCAGAGCTCTTAAAGCCATGCTCTTTAAAGTTCAGCCACTTACATATGAATTAATGTCCATTTCTTTATTGCTCTAGCTGTTATTGTTCACAGCATTTTCACCTGAGCATCACCTCGCTGCACAAGACTGTGGGTGTAAGTGTATAAATGCACTGATTAGCTCAGTTGTGATTAATTAGTGCATTGTATAATCCATGGGCAGAATGTTTCACTGCTTGGCTTGCCCAGGCTGTGCATAATCAACATTACAGCCCAAAGGGCTGTTTTAAATGTAAGGAAATGATACATGCTCAAGAAGATAGGATTACATCATTTGCAAATTTTCAAGATGAATGAATGAGAGGGAAAAAAAATAATAATAAAAAAAATAAATAGAGCATAATCATCCAAGGGAATAAATAATAAAAAATAAGAAAAGGAGATTTCTTGAGTGGGAACTTCGAGCAGGTGCTCTAAGGTCTCCCTGGAGCCTTCTCTTCTCTTCAGGTGCTCTCCTGCTGACTTGTGGCCCCTCTTCAGCCTCTGGGCATCTGTTGCTGGCACTGGCATCAGACTCTTTGAAGTGGGATGGCTTGAGGTTCCTCTTCCCCAGCAACTTCAGTTTACTCTTCAGTGAGTAAAATATCCTGGGTAATAGTGTAATAAACATCAGGATACCTTCTGGAGCCTGGGATTTCAACCTTCATTCTCCAGAAGGCTGTAAAGGCTAATGGAGATGAGATGAGACCCATTTAGTGTAGGTTGGAAATGCAAGTTTATGTAAGCGTGGCTAATGTCTGTACATTACTAAATTGCTGGTGGGGCAAGAAAGAAAAGAGGGGGGGGAAAAAGAGTGATTGATGCAAAATTGTGTCTATCTTGTGTCTCATAAACCAGGCAAATATTCATGGCATTCATGTTCTGTCCGTGGCCTGTGAGGAGGTGGAGAGGAAAGCCTGGTGAGGTCTGTCCCAGCCATGCTGCTTTGGATGGCAGGCACGTGGCTGGGTGTGCAGCTGCAGTGCCCTTCAAGCAGTTTCTCCAATCTGACTTCATTTCTCTGCTTGTTGTGTCTGCCTGAAGTGTTTTGGGATGAGGAGTAGCTGTTGGTGGAGAGCTGTCCAAGGATGGCACTGAGCATTCCACAGCACAGTGTTTCCCTGAATGTGCCTTTCCTCCCGAGGATCCAGCCATCCTTGGCAGCATTCAGCAAGTGCAAAACTAGTCATTATCATATGGGCCACCTCTCCATGATGGGGAAATGATTGCTGAGAGGCACCACACCATGTATTTTGCATATTTCTCTCACAGAAGGCACGTACAAATAGTGCTGTGTCATCATCCCTTTCCCTCAGCAATTTTCCTCCACATCAGATCATTTTGGAATCCGAAGACCAGATTTAACAACTCGGCAACATGATGCACTGGGTGATTATTTCACTGGCAAAGAGATTGCCTAATGTTGTGATAAATTCCCCCAAACCTGAGCTGGATTCATGGGGCAGCCCACACATGCCAGTGATCCCCAAATGCCATGGCACTGGTCCAGTCTCCAGCAGGTACTGGCATCCACAGCCTCATGTTCTGCTTGGCATTTGCAGCTCTGGTTTAGCTGGCAAATGTGGAAGAGCACAAGGTGCCAGAGAACTTGCAAGAGACAAGCTGGGGAGTCTAAAAACACAGGTTATTCCAGCTAAGGTTGGCACTGACTTCTCTTTAAAAGTTCTTTTTCTCCAAGTCTGTAGCTTTCATACTTGTACCTGCAGAATCTAGGTTAGCATACTTCTTATACAACTTTTAACTCTCCAGTTTGATTGCACAGAGGTGGAAATATTACTTTTATTGTCACTTATCCTCTTCTGCTCAGATGCTGAAGCAGCCATAGGCACTCCAATTGGTTGGAGAACAAGTTTCCATTCCAGTTTTGGTGCTTTCTCAAACTCTAATTGGACAAGGCTGCAAATTAATGCAATAATTAGTAGTACAGCAGCACAACATCACACTAATAGTACAATAGTACTATTATATATTATTTTTAACCATTTTTATCAGTGGTGTGGAGCTCTCAGCAGTGAATTGGAATAGGAGCAGCAAACAGCATCGTGCAGGTTCTTACTGAAGCCAGCGGAAAAACCCTGCTGCCTTCCAGAGCAGCACTGGACACTGAGATACTGCTCAGCAAAGCTCATTACATGTCATCTGATGTGATTGTGCTCTGCTAAGCACGTGTCTGTGTCGTGCAGGATCTTACACAATCACTTCTTCAGCTGCATCCACATCTATTCAGGGAAGTTGGGATCTTTGCTGGCATGGCCACGGGCATGTCTGGGCAACAGCAAATGCAGTGCAGACACTCAGATGGCAGGGATCACCCAAAAAGAGGACTTGACTAAGAACACCATATGGCTGAAGTGGATTTTAAGGGGAAAAAGAACTAAAATGCACTAGGTACTGTTTGTTGTTGAGTTAGATTCTATTTTATCTGAATTTCAGTGGAGCAGTGATGTCCGTTGTAAACCAAAACCACAATCTGCCTAAAATATGAAGAATTTAAATAAATATTTTGTTCATTTTTTTCAGTAGAGCAGTAAAAAAACCTTTCCAGGTCAAACCAAAAGAAACATTTCAGACATCAAAACTCATCAGCTGCCTCTGAAGTCTGCTAACCTCAATTTGAAGTTTACCCACAGTGCTGCTGCCTTGCTGTTCTGTTGTCTTCACTGTTTTTCTGCAGTCAAAAGGGAAAAAAGCCCCTCCAGCAGATGAAAGGAGCAGTCACTCCTTTGGTCAATTTTTATGAGCTCCTTTGTCTGAGCAACTTGTGTGGCGATCGGGAGCCCCAGATGCAAAATGCTGAGTACCATTTGTTCCATCCTCCTCCTAAGGGGGAGACAAAATGAGGCCAGAGTTGCATCTCCATTGCAGCTCCCCTCCAAGGCCAGTCTGCACATCCTGCTCACACTCCTCCATGGCCTTGCTCCCTGCAAACAGGGCTGGCTGCCCATCCCTGCACACCCTCCGTGGCAATTCAGCACTCCTGCCACGGGGAAGCAAGGCTGCCCTACATTCCATGAGGAAAAGAAGTTAAGATGGAAGAGAGAAAAGGTGCAAGCTGCTTTGCCTGATGGTGTGAAGAGGAAAAATCCAACTTTTCTGGAATGAAAAAAATGAGTTTCTTTTTTTAAGCAGGTCACAAAGCAGTGATGATGTCTCCTGTGATACTCATCGTTTTTATTTCCAGCAAGGTGCTGTTACCTGCAATCACTTGCCAGTTCTCCTTCTCTGTGGGCTCAGCCCACTAGTAAAACACCTCCTAAATAAATTCTGCATTAAAAATAAGAAGCTGACAGAACAGTTACATTAAGACACAGCTGCCTCATGAGCAGAACGGGGTGTATTTGTATCTGTCAGAAATAAATCAGACTGTGCACCCTGATGAACATTTGTGAGGTTTGGAGTTTTGGTTTTGTTGTTTTCTTCTTCTATTTTTTTTTTTTGGTAGCACATTTAACTTCTTGGCAAGGAAACCTGTTGTTTTTAATTAAGAAGAAATAATTTCAATTAAGCAGCCAGTCTGAACATTTTGGAGCGGGCTCTGCAACTTGTGGTGTTTTTGTGAGGGTGCCATTCTCTGTTTTTAAATAAGGAATTAGAAACCATTCTGGGAGCTGGTGTAGTCACTTTGTTCAATATTACTGACCAAATACTGCTAATGAAGGGTTGTTTGCAGCAAAACAGACCTGGCACAGTAGGAAAGTGGGGAATAAATGGAGATCTCAGTCTGAGCTGAGGGTGCAATGGGTTTACAGTGGAGATGGAGTCACCTTAGCTCCCTTTTCCATCAGGGTGTTAGGGCAGGAGATCAACCTGGCTTGCCATGGTAGATTTTCAGCTCTCAGCATTCATGACCCCATGGGGTTTTTTTCATATTCTAGCTTTTTTTGTGCTGCTTGAAGCAAATAGGCAATGAGTGTGGTTCCTGAAGAATGCAGAATATAGGAGCACTGAAGAGTGGCAAGATTTGGATTGGTTGTTGCTACTTAAGTACAGAGAGGCTCAGGAGGTTCTTTTCAAATAGTTTTCCACTCTTTGGTGAGGTTTGAATCAGAGAATGTTCAGTATTCTTCAGACTTTACTGCAAGTTTAGCTCAGCTACAAGGGCAGCAGAAAATGCAGATTTTGCCTGGTTTTCTGGAGACACATTTGAAATCCCCTCCTTTAGCTGTAGTTGACAGTATCTTTTTCTGTCAAGGATTTCTTTCAGCTATCCCAGGGATGTTTCTGCATCTCCTTGGAACCTGCAAAGTTCATCTTTTCTTTCTGCTTCACCCAGAGACCTGTTTGCTGTCTCCAGGTTTCAGTGCAGCCCAGCAAGTTGCTCTTTACTTAGTTGAAAGAGATGGTGTTAAAAATCAGAGTAATATCATTATCAGCCAGTGATACTTGGTTTATTCCATTTACATTCAGTGTATATATGCAGTTCTGCACGGAAGGTAGGAGAAGGAATTAATATGCATTATAAATTTACCTTGTTTTCTTTTAAGATGTCTGCAGAGGCAATGTGAACATGATTTAGCTCCCCTTCAGGAAAATAATGGAGCTTTGATGGTAACAGTAGTAAACCTGTGCATTACCCACATCTAGATATTTATTGCTTTCCTTTTTGGAGGGGAAAAAAAACCCCCAACAACTAAACCAACAAGAGTGTCTACCTTAAATAGGTAAGAACCATGAACACAGCAGAGATGGGATTCCAAAGGAGGGTGGGCAAGGAAGAATGTCAGGGTGTTTATCATACAGCTGTGCCAAAAGTAAAGGCTGAATGAATGAGATGGAGATTAAAGGCAGTAGTCTGAGCCTGCATTCAATCACTGCAGTCACTCTGTTTGCCTCCTGCATGCTGATGAAGTGCCATGAATGGTCCCATGTACTTCCATTCCAATATATTTCAGGCAGTAGTGATTATTGCTTGTACTCAGCTAAAGCTTGAAATAACTGGCAGCCTCTTGCTTAGCAACAGAAGGGCCTCATCTTCTCCCCCTTGGGACCACCAACTCAAAAACCTGCTACTTCTGTCCAGAGTTCAAGCCAGGAGGGGTAGATGCTTGATATTCAGTGCTTTCCTGGAGAATTTCAAGGCAAAACCACAAACTGAAGCCCCAAATGACTCTGTTTCATAAATCTTGCCCCGTTTCTGAAGTCCAAATGCAGTTTCTTTGAGCAGACATCAGGCTGTTCTGTAGTTGGGCTACGTGGCAATGCTGGTAAAGGTATTTCTGTGTGTGCTGGGAGAATAGAAGTATTTTTCTTTCTTGATAAAATCGTTTGGAAGACGTTTACTGCATTAAATCATTCAATGTTTGTGCTTTTCTGAAGTGCTTAGGCCAGGGTTGGTATTTCTCAGCCAGCTCAATCTCAGAAGGAAAACACACGCATGTATTTGTTAATGACAAAAAGCAAGAATTTGGAGCTGTAGATCTCCAGAAGGATCCCTTTGAAAATCCAGCAGCATTTCTGGTGTGAAGGATATGCTGCTCTTTCTCTTTTTGGCCACCACAAGATGGCAAAAGCAATGAGCACACGGGTGCAGCTCCTGAGGATGCATGCTGCATTCCCACTTGGTGCACACCAAGAGAGAATCCAGGCACAGCAGGGGTGACAATCACTGCAGCAGCCTCTGGAAATCCAGACTACTTCCTTGAGGATGTCTTTCCAGCCCTAGTCACACCCCTCTGCTGGGATTCTTGCATCGTGCCAAGGAGAACGTTTACACTGCCGCTGGCTACAGTTCCACCACTGGGAAAATAGGTAAAAAAAATCCATTCAGATTATTCAAGGGATTTATTTTATGTTTTGCTGCTTCTTCTGCTTTGTTTTAGGGCTGAAATACCAGGTCAACTTGATGCAATCTGGGTACATAGAATCATGGAAGGCACCTCTTCATATTTAGTTGAAAAGCCTGGGTCTGCCTGTTCACTCTGACACCAGAGGGACAGAGGAAAAGAGGAGTGAGCTTGTTTCCTATCAGCACAGCAGTTCTGGTGCAGCAAAGTGATAGGAATCTATGAAATTGGGAAGCAGGAGAATACAGACATTCTCTGGTAGAAATTGCTAGAATAGAAGGGATGAATTAAATTCACATCAAGACTAAAGCATCACCAGACACCCCGAGTAGCCATGTATATGAGAGTAGAGAATTAAATTCACATATTTTAGAGACTAAAGCATCAGCAGACACAGCAAGTAGCCATGTCCATGAGAGTACAGACACAGCGTGGGGCCAGTGTTTGTATACACTGTACACTAGTTTATACTGCTAACTTTATTGGAATCATTTAATCACAGAGTGATTTAGGCTGGAAGGGGAGCCTGGAGGTCAGCTAGTCAAAAAACAGAGACCCCACAGAGCTGGTCTTACTGTGCCAAGGACAGCACTGAAGGAGCCTTTGGCTTTGCATCCATCTCTGCTTCCTTCAGAGCTCCTGCCATGACCTGTGCTACATGCAAAGTCACCCAAAGGGAGTGGTGCTTAAAAATAGAGCCTGCACTCGGGGAAGGATTCGTGGGACAAACGTCCTTGCTCACAATCACAGTCATTTAAGATGCAACACAAAATTGCTGGAGGGCTGGTGCTGGCACTGTGGAGACTTTCTCATTATTCTGCTGCATTTCCTGGCTGGGAAGTTAGTGGTGAAACTTGCACTGATTTTATGGGGAGCGGTGCAGAGATTCATGTCTTACAGAAAAAGGACAACTGTTTCCACCTAAGACTGGAGCAGGATTGTAGTTCTTGAATTCATCAGATGAGGAGAACTGAATTTAGATGGACACTGCAATTCTCATGGTTTCAGCTCTGGGCTGCTGAGAGTTGGATGTGGAGTTTCACTGGATGTGGTGCTGTGTCCAAGAGCAAATGGTCAGCTAGTTCAGCAGCTGCATGGCAACATCAGAAACCGAATCCTAGCTTTTGGATGGCCACTCCTTTTTTAAACCAGCATCATGTAAATGTTATTTAATATATTCCTATATAACATCCTATGAATGCAGCTACTGCCTTCTGTGCATGAGCAGACTCATGTGGCAGTGAGGTGAAATGATGTTTTATTGCACAATACACGTGTGTGTGTGTGTGTGTGTGTGTGCATTGACATACAAATGATGCAATGTGTAGCTGGAGCTGTCATTAATCACCCAGTTCACTACCCCCTTAGGTAACACACTTGTGCTGCTCTGTTTTCTCTGGAGAGACCCTGCTCAGTCTTCAGTCTGAATGATTGGATTTGTCTTAGGGTCATAATGACTTTGCCTTTAACAGTTCCTGCATAAATTCAGATTACCTATAGCTAATTAAAATTACTTTATTTTCTTTGAACCTAATACATTTTGGATTTGAAGCATTTAGACAAAAGGTTATATGCCCTTTCAGAAACCCTTTTTTAATGAAATATTTATTGCCAGCTTTTCTGTTCTGATTCCTATCAGCTTATCCTCAGTTTTCATTCAAGCTGTTATATTGCCATTGGGAAAATTAAAATAAGAAGGGCAGGCCATAAGTAGTCAACATGACCATGTATATCTCATATATGTCCATGAATTGCTTGATATCATTCAAGTTTTATTACCTCTGGTGAGTGCAAACATTCATTCAATAAATCTCTCTCTGCTGCTTTCATTCTCATCCCTGTGGGATCATTCTCCTCTCCATGAATTTTATGCTCTCTGCTGCCTGCATCCCATTGCTGCAGCGGCACACAATGTTTGAGGGACAGGGTTTGGGGGTGAGCTCTGTACAGCAGGGTTCATGGACTGGATGATCCCAAGGGGCTTTTCCAACCTGAATGATCCCATCATCTTTTGAGTGTAGAAAACTGCTAACTGCAGTTTATGATACATCTTAAAAGGCATAATTCAGGTAGAGCGTGAGTGATAGCAAACTTAGTTCATCAAAATGCTGCCTGAACCAGTGACAGGCCTGATTTTCATTCTTTTTTATGAAGGATCTTGATCTGAGGAAGTATTATTTATTAGGCATTCATTGGGAAATTGATAGCATAATTTAGCTTTTTATTAGCTAGTAAAACTGATAAGCAGTACATAAAAAGATGAACCTTGTTATGGGGGTTTATAATGTAATAATAATAAAAAGGTTAATTTAAAGTTTTTTAAAAGGTCGTCAGTGTAAAGACTTTTGAGCATTGCCTTCTGTGCTAGGAACACATCCCCTGATGTTTTGCTTCAAGTTTAGGCTGAGAAGGAAGCTGAGACCTTGTTATTCTCTACAGCTACCTGAAAGGAGGTTGCAGAGAGGTTGGTGCTGGTCTCTCCTCACAAGTAACTAGTGATAGGAAGAGGGAATGGCCTCAAGCTGCACCAGAGAAGGTGTAAACTGAAATTTAGGATTTTTTTTCCCCTGGAAGAGTTGTCAGGCACTGGCACAGGCTGCCCAGGGAGGGGGCTGAGGCATCATCTTTAGATAATTCTGTGATTCCATGCTAGTTTTGTTTGTGTCTATTTTACAGCTGCTGAGTCTAGCACAGAACGGGTTTATACACTTACAATATTTTCAGCTTTTCAGTAGCTTGAGATTGATTCTGCATCTGGTGTGAACATACATGACATATATCTTCTTGGATGTGGTGCAGAGTGGAAATAATGGATGATGTGGGTATGCAGTGATTGAACACTTAGTGCTGTAAATGGCAGGCACTGGGCCTGATAAATGGGATTTTCTGTCTCTACTCTGGAGCCCTTTACTGAATTCTAAAGGTGGGGGGTGACTCTAGTCCTTTCTCACAGCACTGTCTCTGGATAAATGGGAGCAGCTTTAAACCTCTTCTCCTGTCACCCTCCTCTGAGTGGTGCAGAAGAGAATCTTACCCATAAATGGTTATCTTCTTGGAGGACTAGAAACGAGGATATAAAAATCATGGATTTCATCCGTGAAAACTTTTACTTTCAGCATGCACCTGTTCCATAAGTCATTTTGAGCAAAATGGATAAAAATGGAAAGTGCAGCAGTAAAGCTGGCCCAGATAGAAAATCACTCCTCCAAGTCTGGAGAACATCAGAGAATAATAGCCAGCAAACTCCTGCTTCCCTGGCACGCTTACATAAAGCAGATCTTCAACTAGACAGGCCTTGCAAATGAAAGCCACCACTCCAGCCCATCCCTTCAGGACTGGCAAGTTCACTTCCCCGACTTGCTGCTGAAGTTTGGTATTAGTCTGACAGAAAAAATGTATTTATTTAGTATATTACACCTGTATTTTTTGTTTTTTAAGATGTTGTGGTTGTCTGAAACTGCATTGATGTGAGAAGGCTGGAGTTTGATATTGTTCTGACAGAAAAGATATATTTATTTAGCATACTACACCTGTGTTTTTTGGTTTGTAAGACAACTTGAATGTCTGAAACTCCTGCAATAGGGGGACTTGTGCCCTAAATCTTAGCACAGCACCTAAATGAGGGACTTCATTGCCCTGTGCAGGAAGCACGAGAGGCAGGTACTGCTGTGGAACATTAAACTGCACTTGGGTGATTAGATTACCATAAAACCAAGTGCATCAAAGTGCCATCACTAGAAAGAAAATGGAATTTTTTGTCACAGGCTTTTGCTAAAGAAGGAAGAGGAGTGTTACAGACAGTAGTCAAAATAAACAGGGTTATTTTAAAGAGGTTATTTAGATCTGCTAAGAGTACAGTGGATGATTTAGTGTGTTCGCATTTGTCACATACAAACGTGACAGAAGATTTCCATAATTTTAATATTGTACTGATTCATAGGTATGAGTTAGCCTATGGCAAGTTAACAAGGCAGGCTATTGCTGAGTAGAATTTCTTTTCAGCTGCATACTTGGGCCTCCAGCTTTCCAGCCCTGCCACAGGTACAAAGTGATGACACTCTTCTTGTTGCATGGAGTAACTTCTTGATGGGGTTATTATTTCTGCAGTTTAAGGACTCAAACATATTGACAGGACTTAGCAAAACAATATTTCAGTGTATTGACTCTCCACAGTATTCAAGTCATTCCAGAGTAGCAATAGTTTGGGTGTAAGAGGAAAAGCCAAGGATTTGAAAGCAGTGTTTCCCCGTGCTGCTCCATCATACCAACTTCTGATACGTGGCTTTATCTGCATGTTCTTTAAACTGATTTCATGCTCCCTGCAGTGACAGATTCTGCTAACACAACAGACTTGTTCCTTCCTGACATACAGCTTCTGGCTCCAACAAATGTCAGGAGCTTTTTAGACAAACCTGTGCTTTTTATTCCTGTCTTTCTCAAGAGAAATATCAGCATCCCTCCAATAACATCTTTTCCCCTACAGCCATTCTGTTTGTTTTATAAACAAGCTAGTTTGATTTTACATGTAGGGGCTGGTAAAGACACGGAATGAGATTTTTCTCTTTCCTTTTTTACTTCTTCCTTTTAGGAAAGTAATAAAGTGACAGTCGAGCCACTTCCCAACTGATGCTAACGAGCATAACTTTGTTTAATCCTAAATTCATGCAGATACTGCTTTTTTTTTGGTAACCAGCAGAGGTTTGCAGAAGCAATTAACTAAACCTGCATGAAGAGGGGCGAATGGGAGCTGCAGGTCCTCCTTTGTGGAGCTCTGTGGAGCTGAGATTTGCAATTTCACACTGACTTACAGAGGCAGAACTTCCTTCAAGAGAAAAGGCTCCAACGCCTTGTCATTTCTGCTTATTTTTGGTAACATTGCTTTTGTGATTTCCTTACTTTCAAGGCCTGCTTTTAGGTCACTATGCAAAAAGAGACATGGAAACTCAATACGAAAGCCCAGGAATTACTAGGCTAGCGTGGCTAATCCTGTAATAGTAAAAAAAAATGATGTTTATGCGATTCCTTTGGTTGATTTTTATTATAGTTTAAAGACATTTCTCTGAGTTGGAAGCTGCTGAAGCGAGGGGCGCGGTGGTGACCGACTGGCTCTCCTGAAGCTGCAGAAAACAAACAAAACCCACAAAAATTAGTGCAAAAACCTTGGCATCTTTGCTGGGATCAGTGGAATCATCCCCAGGAGGCCCAGCAGGGCCTGGCAGGCAGGGAGGGAGCCCCAGCAGCAGTCACCTCCCTGAGGACAGGCCGGGTCAGGTAGGCCTCGGGCCTACGGGCAGGGACAGAGGCCTGTGGTCACCCTCACTGTTTGCTTCCTTTTTCTTTCTGTTTATCTCTTTTTCCTATTTTTCAGTTGTCTGGTTGGGTTTGTGTGTGTGGTGGAGTTGGTTTTTTGGTTGATTGGCTGGCTTTGTTATTTGTTTTTGTAACATCTAGCATATAAAATGTGGGGTTTGACCTGAGATTGTACAGCAGTTTAGAAGCAAATTACATCCTAAAACCATGGGATCATGATGAATTACTTTTAAAATTAGTGTACCAAATAAGCAACTTGATGTAGAATTAGGCTCATATATAAAAATGCCTTATTTCCACATTTATTTCCCCACCCTTAGCTTGATTTTTCAAGCATTTTATGGTCTGGAACTCTGTTTCAGAATTGTCTTCAGAAATGTCCACCTTGAAATTTGTTTTTACTGAGCTTTGGTTTTATATCTCCCATCCTGTTTTGTTTTTAAAAGTAAGACATAGGGGAAATGATTCATAATTATACAACAAAATATTAAGCAATTATATACAATAGCAGTATTAGATGACATAAGTTAGGGCATTAGTCTTATCTGGGGGAAAAAAAACATCTTTAAGTGAGTCCTGCCCGTATCTTGAATCTCCACAGACTCTAGTTTCTTTCTTTTCCAACTATTTAGAAGAGTAGGATCTATCTTAATTAAAATTTACTGCCTATTTCAGAATGGAAGGGCTGAAAGCTATTTTCTTATCCTAATGTCTGTGCTGTTTATGTGCTTGAGATGGCTGAGTGGTATTCTGAAAATTGCAATAAGAGTAGTAATTACTGAGGGGACATAATGCACTGTTTCACTGCACTGCAACTCCAAAAACCCTTCAAATGCCTTTTAAATGGAGAAGACATTGATTGTCTTTTTCTTTTGTTATTCCTAAGTTTGACTTTACTGGGTTGTACAGTGAGTTTTCCCTCATAAAAAAAGTCAATTATGAAAAATTGTGAAAAAATGAGGCTGTTGTCTTTGTTTTCTGGGCACCTGGCAGTAAATCAGGATTATAGCAATGAGTTTTTGTTTCAGATGGTGACATTGGTCTACTGACAGCATCATCATACCCTCAAGAAAAACTGGTAAAGACCATTTTAAACAGGTTGTAAACTGTAGTAGCATAAGGAATTGCTCTGTGTTAGTTAAACAGCCCAGCATTTGTTTCAATAGAAAGGCACAAGGTCTGAAATGGAATATGAAGCATCTTGGAAACAAATGCTGCCAGTGCAAGGGAAAATGGAAATAATGTCTTGCCATTAATTCCTGCTACAGAAAAACTGGAGTGCCCTTGGATCACAGAAATGAAGATTGAGACCATGTCCTGATCTGACAGTTACTCTGAAATTCTGCTGATTCATTTCAACAGGTTTTTCCCACTCTGAGTTACAGACACTGAGCCAATTCTGCTCTGTTACTTTAGATTAAATATGGCTTTTTTTTGCTCAGAAGCTTGGTGGGAGTTGCTCTTGCTTATTTTATACTGGCTGGATTGCCACACATTCTGCTATTGTAGCTAAAAAGTGAGTGTGGATCTTTGGGACAAACAGTTCTTTGCCATAATCTCTCTTGTTCTGACCTGAAATGGAATGAGGTAATAAGACAATGATGGGCTGGATGATGGTGTGAGAAGTCTTCTTTCAAGACACTTGAGGAAGGATAGCATAAAAAAAAATTGAAATTCTACTTAAATACATGCTTTTTAAAAAACTTAAATACGCTTAATTATTTGTAACTCTTAATTATCATCACACAGCAAATCATGAGTGACACCAAGTACTGAAATTCCTTCTTTTGGTAGGAATGGCTGCTGCTCTGCCCTGCTCAGGAGTTGGCTTGGCTCTGTTGGCAGAGAGACTTCAATATTGTAAGGAAAACTTCTGAATGTATTCCTCTGATCTGATTGAGAAACAACTCCTGCATTGTACTCGCTGACAAAAGACCATCTGAATCCAGCCGAGAATTTTAATAACATCTAACTTGATGCATTTGGAACTAAGAGAGCTTGTGTTGCTAGGCATCAGACTGGTGATGCATGGAAAAATTGTTCACTGGAACTAGAATGTTAAGCCTGCATCTACAATTCAGAAGTAGATTTTCTGGATGAGCATGAAATCTAAAACCCTGGAAAGACTCACAGATTTATATCTGGCTTTATTTTCATTGTACCCACAGATACCGTGAGTTCATATTTTCATTTTATATTTTTAAGTGAATTTGAAGTCAAGTCTTCAGCATGGATAAATTAAAAATTCATAATAATTCATAAATATATATTTTTTGCACCACTGGAATTTTAAAGGTTGTGGATTTTTTTTTATTTTGGTTCATTTTTACTTCAGAATCCTGTACTTTTCCTTTTCCCTAAAAGAATTCCATCTAGAAACATGTGCTTGTGGTGGGAGAGAGAGGACACAGATCAATGATATCAATAAGAGTTTGTATCAGTTATAGCAATGATAGAAGAGCATTCTAGAACCTGAACCTATTCTCTCTTTACTAGCCAGATGGTGGCAACACAAAATCAAA
>JANHGL010001509.1:0-16238 GCA_024611195.1 Ceyx melanurus
CTGCCAACTTGCTGATGGTGCCTCCATCCCACTGTCAATATCATTAATGAAGATATTAAACAGTACAGGTCCCAGTATAAACCCCTGTTAATGCGCTTTACACTGGTGACAGGGATAATAAAAGATAAAATTCTTCTCTAAGACATGTTACTCCATGTTACTCTGGCTCGATCTCCCACTTATGGGGGCACGGTAAGTCCCCATCTCCTGCCCTGATGGGAACAGGCTTACCCAGGGCTGGCTGTGGGTGAAGACCCCTGAGCTTGCCCCTCTTTGTAGGAAGATTTCCTCTGGTTCTGAAAACCTGCTTCTGCAGTCACCTGGGGTCTGAGTGGTGCTCATTGTGTTTCCCAAGGAGGTTCAGTATGGAAAGCCCTGTGCTGACTAGAGCCGGAGGGTCTGAGAGACATCACACAGAGGGTTTACTCCCAGAGGGGACCCTGCTTTGATCCTTATTTGGTGTCAGAGCTCCTGCACCCCTCCAAATCTTCCAGCCACTATCCCCTCACCAGCATCCCCTGCCTGGGCACTGTCACCTCCACTGCTCTCCACTTCACACTGGCCTGTTTGGGTTGACCAAGACCATTGTACTGGTCAGTCATGGCCCCAGTGTGTCTGCAGCTGATGCAGCCCCCAGTGCAGTACAGTCTGTAGCCAATGACCGCACTCTCAGTCTGGAGTCTCCGAGCCAGAACAGACCACAGCACACAACCATTTCAGATCTATCTCAGACAAACCCATCCCAAGCTTCTCCCCGTTTAGAATACACCCATCCTGAACCCATCTAGATCCAGGACAGCCCTGGATGCAGCACACCCAGCCCGGTGCAGGACAGGAGGTGGTGCCAGGGGCTGCCCCGCTGTGGGGCGGGCTGGGGGTACCTGGCAGCGGAGGGGCCCCGCAGTACTCCTTGCACTCCTTCTCCGAGTAGAACTGGTTCCCGTTGCCCTTGCAGCCTCCGTAGCTGAAGGTGATGCACTTGCCCTGAGCTGCGTCGAAGGCCCAGCGAGTCACCGGCTTCTGGCAGGGACCCTGGGCGATGGGCAGCCTGCAGGCAGCTGCGGGGACAGGGGCTGCTCTGAGGATGGAGGGGGGATTTCAGGGCTCCCCCCACCTCCCATATGGATGCCAGACACGTGGGGTTCGAGGCCACTCTCGCATCTCCTCTGACACCCCAGCAAAAGCAGGGTCCGTGCCCGGCGCTGCCCTCACCCTCGGTCCGGCACGCCTGCAGACACGCTTTCTCCGAGTAGAAGTTGTTGCCGTTGCCCAGACAGCCGCCGTAGAGGAAAGTTTCGCATGCCATGGAGGAGGAGTTGTAGAAGAAGCGGGGGAGCATCCCGCTGCACGGCCCGGGGTCCCGGCTCAGCAGGCACGAGTCTGCGGAGGGGCACGGCGAGGGCAGTGGCAGGGGAGGGGGGAGGCGGGGCACGGGGACCCCCCAGCAGCCTCCCTGCCGCGCCCCGGGACGTACCTTCCTTATTGCCGGTGTAAGTGGGCAGGGGTCCCGCGGCCGAGCCCTCCTCGGGGGGCAGCACCGCTCTCCTCGCCCTCTGCGCCAGGAAGGGAACGCAAAGGTGCCGTCAGACCTTGTCTGTCCTCGCCTCTGGATGCCCCTGCCCCTGGGATGGGCTGCGGCAGGGACAGCTCTGCTGGGCACTGCTGCTCGTGTGGCTCCAAACCTCCTTGGTGCCCGTCTCCAGTCACTCATTGACCTTGGGTCAACAAACTGATCCCTCCTGGGTAGGCTCATCCTGGGTAGGGTGCAAGCCCACGTGCTGTGGCAAAGACACCCAAAGTGCCCCTTGCGCTGGGGATATCTCTGCTCTTGTTCACGCACGGTGGTGTGTTCCCTGCTCTGGACCTATGAAAGTCCCATCTCCTCTCAAAAATATTTCTAAACTCAACCCTGTGAGACTGGGAGGTGCTCAGTGATGGCAGCTGAAGGACCAGTGGGGTGTTGAGCTGCCTGTCTATCTATCCCTGGGGAGGGCACCTATAGCCTGGTTGGGACAACCACAGGCAGGCAAGGAGACACCAGGTTCTGCAACTTTCACCCCTTAAAAAAATCAGAGCAGGAAAGGGCTGCTGCCTTCTGCTTGGAAACAAGACCTGGCCCCAGGACCCTCACTCTGTAGCCTGCACCTGCCTATGCCCCTGACCTTGCAAAGCCTGTCAGCAGAGATGACAAAACATATCCCAGGGTGGTTAGTGGAGCTGCCCAAAACATGTTCTACCCGTGGATTCTGGTCCCTGGACAATGGGTCTCTAGTGGGTTTGGCTTGGAAGGGATGTCCCCAGCCTTGATCCATCTCAGGAGGTCCCGGCTGATCCACTCACCTGGGGGGAAGTTGCAGTGTCCTGAGGAATGCATTCACCTGTCCCAGATGACAGGAGAGAAGATCAGCAGAGTGAGAAGGGAGTTGTCCTGACAAACTCATCTCACCGTGGTCCTGCACCATGTACAAAGGACCCCAGGGAAGGGGACATCCTCACAGTTTCACTCCCAACAATCTTCCCCTCTTACTGCTGTCCATCCCCCACTTACAGGAGCATCACCCTACAATCCCCACACCCACATGCATCGTGCTAGCACCTTCTGAACCCCAGTCTGATCAAGGAGCCCTCACGTCCTAGGAGCACCTGGGCACTGGGGGCATGGTGTCCTGTACCAACACAGCAGTTCAGGTGCATTGATCTGGCAACTCAGCAAGGACCCTAATGATTGGAAGCTGGTGGGAGCCTGACTGATATGTGGCCTTATCTCCTTCCTATCCCATCTTACCAAAGCTCTCATCTCTCCTCCTCCACCCTGAACGTTCCCCCAGCTACCCATCCTCACACGCCAAGAAGGAGCAGCCCCAGTGCAGCAGCATGATGGGGGGGGACAGGCATCAGGAGAGGCGTGTGCATCACAGTGGGTTACCTCTGTTGGCTAGGATGAAGATGGAGTCTTCAGGGATGCCCAACTCTGTAGCCAGCTGCTGGAAAGCCTCAATGAGGTCCTCCCTCACCTCTGGACTCCTCCCTGGGCAAGGAAACAAGTGATGAGTGGAGTTGGCATGGGAGGGGGTCTGCATGCAGCCCCCCAACTACCCAACAGCGTGCAAAGCTCAGACAGTTGCAGGCAGGCCCAGTACCAGCCTCCTGGTTCTTTCCAACCTCTCCTCTGTTATTCTTGACCAAGGGCTTGGAAAAAGTGGTTTTAATGTTTCTCAATCATTAAAGACAGAATTTCCTGCCACTTCAATGCCTGGGTTTCTTCCAAGCAGATATTGACACCTTCACCTCAAACAGCAGGCTGGTTTGGGTGCTCACTGTGTGATGTGGCTCTGAGTCATAAGACCCAACCTCTGCAAGGCCAAAGATGAGCTGGTCCAAGGCAGCACTTCCAAAGCCATGGTCAGGTCCCTCAAGGTCCAGGCATCTGAAGTACCCTTGGGTGGTGTTTCCAAGCTGCACTGGCCCACCTCAAAGCCTACTTGCCCTCAAGTGCCATAGCTGGACATACCATACAGCTTCAGAGTGGTGCTTGGGCCAAAACTACTTTTCTTCTTCATCAGAATGACAGCATATTCTTCATAGTTGGTGCGAAGCACGTAGGACTGGATAGACACGTCCCATTCTGGGTGAGACAGACACAGGGAACATCATTCCTGCCCCTCAGTGAGAAATGAGGCAGTATGAGACATCCCCAGAGCCAGAGGCTGAAATCAGGCAGCTGATTCAAGAAACCAGCTGATTTTTGGGAAGCAGACTCGTGATACAACCCTGACTCCCTTTAGGTTCACCAGCCTCTTCTTGCCCAAGGGGACTGGAAATCAAGGGTTGCAAACAACTGAGATATCACCAATGCTCCTGAAACGTGGCTGGTGAGACCATGCCCCATCTTGGGACCGTGGAGACAGGAGTGATCTGCTGGAACAACTCAGAGTCCCATGCCTGTGCAGGGACAGTGCTGAAACATCTCCTTTCCCCCAACTTCACTCTGTACTTGCGCTGGAAATGACCCAAACTGTGGAGTGTCTTCTGACCCCTGCTCTCCTGAATGCCATCCCCAGCTGCCAGCTGTGCCTGGCACTGGTTTCCATCATCCGGCTGTGCCACAACTCTTGGGGCTGAGCAGGTTGGCAGTGAGCCCAACTTACTGGGGTTATAGTAGGTGTATTTGCCAGGGGTGCTGGTTTTCTGGTACTCTCCTGAGACTTTGGTGCAGTCACCTTGCCTGGAAGGAGGAGGAAAACAATCAGCTGCTTGGAGGAATCTTTGTCCTGGTTATTGCACAAAAATCATGCCTGGGACACCAAGGCCATGTCACAGGACCCCCAAAATTCCCTTTCCCAAGGCATTGGGTATTTGAGCCAAATCCAGCCACCCAGCCCCTCCTCAGGGCTCTGGTGCAGCTGGAGCAAGCAGTGGCTGTGTCCTGCCCCAGCCCCTGGGAGCCAGAGCCCCCGTGGGTGGGGTGGCTTTGGGAGGAGGCTTGAACACCCATGGCAGTGCCCCATACCGCAGCCTGGTGCTGGCCGTGCTGATCTGGTTGGAGCTGGGGCCAGGGCCCAGCACCAGTGTGCCCATGCTGAACTTCTCCTTGTAGTCCTTCATCCACGTGCAGGTTGTGCCGATGGCGATGTCATACCACTTCCCATACATCTGCAGGGAGAAGAAAGGGATGTCTGCAGCACTAGCCCTCTTCACTGAGCTGGGACATCTGGTTTTCTGAAGAGCTGAAGTATTGAGGTCCCAGAGAGCAACTGGGTTTAGGGTGCCGAGGCCAGAGCTGCTGCAAGATTTGGGAAGCACGTCAGCGCTGCGCAGAATTTTCCTGGGTTCCTTGTCCACCAGGCAGGGCTGGAGGCATCAGCCTGGCATCCTGCATGCTGGGGCTGCCTGCGGGCCCTGCCCACTCCTGGGCACATCAGCAGAGGTCTCACAGAGTTCGTCTGCCCTGGCTGCTCAGGCTCCAGCCACCTTGCCTGGGTGTTTGCTGGTGTGAGGCCATCCCAAAGGCTGGTGCTTGTCAGGCTGGCACCCCCTGACCAGCACCCAGGGAGGGCCACACTGCCAACACCGCTCCCCTACAGCCTGGCATGGGCCTAGGTGATATCACCCTTCTTTCAGAGGAAAATGAAACAGAGCTTTCCCCCATCCCTTCTGCCCCCAGAATGAAGGGACTGCAAGCCACTGTTACCCGCTCGGCCTCAAAATTCTCCTGCACTTGGATATCCTCATCCTGGTCCCTGATGGGGGTCCCACTGGCCACGGTGAAGAGAAGGAGGGATAGGAGACCCCAAAACATCATGGCTTGTGGCTTCAGAGTGCCGTTGAGCCCCAGCGTGCCGGTGAGATCCCGGACTCTGTGCTGCCTGCGCTGCGCAGCAGGCTGACTGACCTTCAGACCAGAGGGGCTGGCCAGGCTGGCTGGGGGGGCCAACCAGGGGGTGTGAGGCAGCCAATGGCCCTGAGTGACCTGTGCCATGTGGCCCCGGGACTCACCGCTGCCCTCGGCGGTGGTCAGGGTTTGCAGAGAGCTGGCTTACGGGGCAGGAGGGGATGGGACCATCCTCCCTCCGCACCAGGATATGCTCCTCACCTCTTCCTACAACCACCGCTTGGCCCAGACATGGTACTGGGGGCTGCCCATCTCTTTTATTCTTGCCTTTATTATGGGATCCATATCCTGCCCTGGCATCCTGCAAAGAGCACCGATGGTGCCCCCAGCCCTGGCAGAGCCGCCTGACCCTGCAGAGAGGAGATGTCTGAGTGGTCCCCAGTGCTGCCCGATCTTGACTAGTGTGTGCTGAGAACAGTCTGCACGGTCTGCTCCCTCTCTGGAACCCCCTTCCACAGAGGTCCCAGGCTAGTCAATGCCTGGGCGCCAGCCGGGTGTCACCTACCCCGCAGCCCAGGGCGGTGGGGCACACAGCGCTGTTTGCCCTCGAGGGATGATTAACTGAAGCCAAACAGCCCGAGGGCAATGGCAAACAGAGCAAAGGGCAGGAGCCCTCCAGGCCTGTGAGGGACAGGGAATGGTCGGCTGGACTTTCACCCTCCTCTGTGCCCTGGCCGCCAGCGGGTGAACGCGCCGGGCCGTGGGTGGATGCGCGTCCGGGGAGGCACCGGGGCGGGCAGGGAAGGCGGGAGCAGCTCGGCACACACGCGGCTTCGTGCCACCTCGGGGGAGCCCACGGGAGCGAGGGGCAGTTTGCGCTGCCACAGCATCCCGTCCTGAGCAGGGCTCCCGCTGCCCCGGGCCCTCCAGCGCTAGGTGGCAGCCGGCGGCAAGGAATGAGACAGTCCGCGCCTGCTCCGGCCCCGCTCCGGCCCCGCTCCGGCCCCGCTCCGGCTCCGCTCCTGGTCCCGCTCCTGGCCCCGCTCCGGCCCCGCCGAGCTGCAGCACGCGGCGGGCGAGGGGACCCTGCTGTGCCCCCCGCGGTGCCCTTCCTTCGGCGGCGGGGCTGAGGCACGTTCCAGGATTGGCAGCAATGAGCAGCGGAGTCTGGCAGCGATGGGCAGCAGGGACTGGCAGTGATGAGTGGTGGGGACTGGCAGCGATGGGCAGCAGGGACTGGCAGTGATGAGTGGTGGGGACTGGCAGTGATGGGTTGGTAGGGACTGGCAGAGATGGGCAGCAGGGACTGTCAGCAACAGGCAGTGGGAACCACCCCTGGGAGATCTGTAAGGCCGGAATCCCTGCTGGCTGCTCATGGCAGGGCCAGAGTTCCAGCTGTCCTGGGGCTGTTGGCAGGCAAGAAGCAGTGGCCAGGGAGGCAGGACTGGGGCTGCCTGTGCAGGGAACAGAACTTGTGCACAGAAATGCCCTGTGGGGACAAATACACCCAAACAGTGGTGGACACAGGGCTGAATAATGCAGGACATAACGCAGTACATGCTCTTCCCTGGGGACCAGTCTTCTTTACTGGGCACACTTGTTCCCCATTCTGGGACCTGGCAGAGGAAGGAGAAAGATGCATTACCTTGACATTGGCCAACCTTCCGCAGCTGTTGCTCGGCTCATGTCCTCCTGCTGTTGGGGCTAAGGGCAAACGGAGGGAGCTGCTCCCTTCCAAGGTGCAAGAGCTGGGGAATCTGCAGGCCTGGGGCACATCCATCCCAGACTTCTATTCACATGAACACAAGTGCATGGCTGTGACCGTGGGCCCGGGAGGTCACTAATCGTGTGCACATTGCCTGTGCTGAGAAAGGACATGGAAGCGGCACAGTCCTCATCTCCCTGTTCACTTCTGACAGCATGCTCACTGTGCCCATCCCTGAGCCTGCAGCTGCATTTGTGAGGAGTCACCGAATGACTGTTTTCCCAGGGACAGGGATGGAGAAACCCCTCATGCTGCCAGAGCTGTGATGAAACCTCTGTGGGACATGGCTTTCCAGGGAGGGGGGCTGCTGGGACTCCGAGGTTCGGGGCCCTGGGCTTGGGGGTCCCATGCATGGCAGCCTCGGGGAGTGGCAGCCAGGGCAGCCAAGTCTGAGTGATCAAGGAGGAACATTCCTATGGATTCTCTGTCAGGGAGATGGGGCAGCAGCAGTCCTGCAGGAGCTGCCAGCTTGCAGGAAGTTTAGCAAACACTTTGGTTTCAGAGCAGTGCGGATGTAAATCAAATGTAGGAAGAAACCACCAGAAAATTCCTGCAGACCAAATTCCCCTGACCCCACTGGTACTGAGAGGCCCCAACCCCCGGCAGTCTACATGGGGGCCTGGCAGTGCTGTGGGGGAACAGTGGGGCTGGCACAGTGGGGCTGGCATGGTGGGGAAGGCACGGTGGGGCTGTCATGGGGTCACACATGGAAGAACTTGGGGGAATACCAGGCATAGCAAGCAGCACCCCAAGGCCCTGTGCCCTAACTTGGTGGCTGGTGGCACATCAGGCAGACTCCTCAGAGGTGAGGGCCACCAGGACTCAGTGTCCAACAGTGGAAAAAAGAGATGTTATTTATTTCCATGGGCTGGCTCCCATCCTCTCCCACTGCCCACCAGCGGTATGATGGGTTAGAAGAGACATTCCTGCCTCTTCCTTTTGGTGTTGTCCGTGAGCTTGTCCAGTTCCTCTCTGACCCTGCCACTGTTGGCTGTCTCCTTTCCCCTGGCAGCAGTGACCTTGAGACATTCAACCCCTGGGATGTAAAGAAGTTTTGTATTTTCTCTGTTTTAAACTCATCACCTGGCAACTCTCCTTGCCCCAGGGATTGCTGGAGTGCTACAGTGCTCATCTTGTCCACCACATTCATCATTTTGCAAGCCTTAGTCCTGTCCTCCCTTTGGTCTTCCCCTTTCCAAGCAGGGGAGTCTCTGCCTTCCCAGTGCCCTCTCATATGGCAGGTGCTTCATCTCCCTGGTTGTCACAGAGCAGGCCCAGAGAAAGCCAACTCCTCCATCTCCTGCTTGAGCTGTGAACACCAGAGCTCAGGCAAACAGCACCCAAGGCGAGGGCTCACCAAGGTTTTCTGGGTTCTACAGAACACTTCCCATCTTGTTCCCAAAACCCTTCTTGATCACATAACATTTTGAAGACTCTTTTTGGCTGCTGCTGCACATAAGCAATTCTGATGGATCCCAGCTCCTGAGCTGAACCACCTGTGCCAAGCTCCATGCCAATGCCCCACTCTGACCACTTCTCACCTTCATTTCTCCACACCAAAGCTCACCTGCTAACACCTTGCCCCCTTGGTTTTGTGAGGTCCCCCTGAAACTCTCTGTCATCAATACAGTCTTTGACCACTCAGAAGAGCTCGATGTTATCCATGAACTTGAAGACTTCCCTGTTCACTGCCTTATCCTAGGGATGGGTGAAGATGTCACATATAATTCTCGTCCCAGGACTGATCTGAGGGACCCCAGAGTTGACTGTCTTCCATCCTGAAGGGCCCTACATGTTACTTCTGATCTTTTGACCACCTTTTAGTTCACAGAAGACCCTTTCTTCTGCTGCCACAGCAAGCTCGTTTCTTTTAATAACTGTTGATGTGGAGCCTTATCAGGAGCTTTCTGACAATCCAGACAAATTATGTTCTCTGAATCCTCTGTACTTAAGGTGTCTCCTTTCAGAGCCCTGCCAGCTTCTCCCCAGCTCAGTGTTCAGCCACAGACACAGCAATCCTACCCTTCTGTACAGGCTCTGCTATCTTCCTGCTGCTATGGCAATGAGAATCTCCATGTTTTAGCTCCCAGCATCCTATTTCCATAGCTGAGTTTCACTGTCCACCAGCCTGCTGCCCAGTTGAAAGGAGAGACAACCTCTGGCTTTCATAGGTAAGTTCTTCCCAGTCATAAGCAAACACCATGTGTCCTGGGGGCATGCTGTGGCCAGTACATCCCATCGGTCTGGGGCTTCCTCTGGAGATACCTCAAACTGGTCTGGCTCCTCTGAGCAACCTGCTGCAGCACATGTGCCAAGCCTGGCTCATTCCCCCTAACTGTTGGCCAGCAGGGGAAAACACTGAGCTGCTTCATGAGGGTCCCATTACACCCCAGGCATCCCCTCAGCCCCTAGTTGGCTTTCTGCCTTTGAAGATTTAAGGGCATGTTCCTCAACTGGCTGTAGCATCTTTTTCAGGGTACCCCACATAGCCATTTTTATCTTTCTGTCTCCTGTTCCCAGCAGAACTGCCATGATTTGTGTGCTCTCCTAGACAAGATCTCTGTGCCCGAGCTGTGTTTGCCAGCTGCCTCTGTGTAGCTCTCCCATAACACCAGGGAAGGTTGTTGAAACACCTGATTTTCTCTTGGAGTTGTGGCACATTTTACCCAGGTTTCTCAAGCCCCATTTCGCACCCTTCAGGTTTTATTCAGTTTCTTATGGTTTGCTATATTTTTGATAGTATGGTCCATTTCTACATAGTTGCCTTTCCTCAAATTACTATGGGATATATTTGTCTCTCTTTGTCCCACTGCACTGTTAAACCTGCTAGTGCTGTGGTTTTTAGTGTGGCTGTTCCCCCAGTTCCTCTTCACCCTGGTCCTGAGCACCCAAGGTCCAACCCAGTCCAGCATCTTTGCTTGTGGGTTTTGGATCTTGTCATTCCAAGAGGCTTCATTTACTGCACCACAAACTGTATCTCTCCATCTCATCTTGAAGCTGGTCTATATGTGGGGGGGAGGAATCTCCCACCTCCATTCTTGGAGCTCACATGTTCTCTAGTCTCATGTAACATTTCCAGATGACTTACTGTTCTCATCACGTGTAATCTGAATTTTGCCTTTTTATTATTGGAGTCTGCAGATTTTACCTGCAAATATTTCTTCATGCACTTCTTCCTACACTGTTTCACTCTATACAGTCTCCTTCCTAACCACAGCCCTCCTCTGGCACTCTCAGGAAGCTGGTAGCCAGGGCATCCCTTCACCTTGGTGGTTACCATCCTTTTGGTTCTGGTGCATGATGCCATCTCAGGCTGCCAAGCTTTCCACTTCCCCTTGTGCTCTCAGCACTGGTGTGAAAGCATGGGATGCTTGTGCTCTGCAGGGAGTTTCTGCGCTCCACAGAACTGCCTCTCCTCACTCTTCACATCCTTCTTCCTGGCCACTGGGTGCTCCTAAACTTGGGGGCTCTGCTTCTACCCCGACGTGTTTGAGTTCCATCAGTCCAGCTGTGACGGAGGGGAGTCTCTGGTTCCTCACAGGCTGGCCGGTATGCCAGCTCCTGCCTGATCTCCTTCCACTGGGCTTGCCATCTCCGTGCCAGCCAAGAAGGTAGTCAGGGATGGTGGTAGAAGGGTAAGTTAGGTGAGGGGCACGGGTATCATGGAAATCCCAGAGGATGCTGCCTTATGTTCTGTGGGTCACCGAGTGGGCAGGACAGGCTGCAGGACGAGAGCAGGCAGGACCGGCAGCAGGGCCAGCACATCTCTGGTGCTCCGCAGAAAGAAAAATAGGGTGTGCGGCAAAGTGCAGAGCAAAGCAGGGCAAAGGCTGGACCAGGGAGAGAAGTGCAACCTAATCTGAGGGCTGCAACAGGCACAAATCCCCCCGGGCTCACAGGAGGCCTGGGGGAGGATAGGCAGAGGTGTTCCTGATGGAGACAGGCCGGGGCTGGCTCCATTTGTGGCCCAGGCACTTGTGTCCTTCTTCTCACTGCCCTCTGGCACTGATCACCCCTCAGAGCTGGATGGCAGCTATGGACCTGCTGGTGCAGACCTGCTGGACTGCTGATGCCCCATGGTGGTCTGTATCTCAGGTCTGGTGCTCGGCCACCTTTGGGGAAACGGGACAGCAAGAGAGGTGGGTAATAGAGCACAAGACCTGCTGGGATAGCTGGTTCCCCAGAGCCCTGAGGCTGTTCATGTGCCCTCCAGGCCATCCCTGAGTCTGACTGCATGGGTGCAGAAGGAGCTTCACCTTGGGTGGAGCTGTGCACCTGACTGGGTTGGCACTTGGAGCAGGGTCTCAAGGTGGAGGTGGCAAGGTTGTATGTCTAACTAGGTTGTGTGTTGGCGTCCTCAGCAACATGCCACCGGGTGTCCCTGTGTGGGTGCCTGTACTTTAGGCTACCCAGTCGCTGTGTCAGAAGCATCAGCCCAGGCACCTCCATGCCCAGAGATCTGAGGACACCCACCCATATGCCCACATGTGTCTGTCCACACAGGCCCTTCTTCTGCCCTGGGCCCGTCCCTTCCACCCCAAACCCCCAGGGCACCTTTGCTATGTGTGCTCAGGGGGTGATGCCACCACGTCCCTATCCTGACGATGCCACCCCGTGCCTGAGCCGCCCGCTGGGGTGGTTGCCCAGCCGTACAGATGGCTCCTCTGCCGCTCCAGGTCGCTGCCTCCACCCTCACGTGTGGTGGCTTTTTGTGTCCCCCCTGGCTGCTCGTCGGCCTTGCCCTGTCCCGCCCGCGCCCCCCGGCGCAGCCCCCACCGGAGCCAGCCACACACACAAGTGAACTTTTCTGCGTTTTCCAGCAATTAAAAAGAATAAAGCAACAGTTGTCTCCAGGCAGGGCATGGATCCTGGTGACCCTGATTTTCTGTGTGGCTGGGCAGGGTGAATGGGGCTATTGAGACCCTGATGACTGGCATCTCCACTCCAGGATTGTCTCCCCTTCCAAGTCCCCCTCCCCACGCTCTCCTCCTCCCTATCCTCCTCCTCGCTTTTAATTTCCTTCCTGCAGAGAGCTGCTCATCCCCTTCCCATTGGCCAAAGGCCTGAAAGGGAATGGAGGAGACAAGGGAAGGATTAAAGACGCTCTGCTTAGGAGCAGGCAGCCTGAATACAAGATGCACCGGCTGGGAAAGAATGGGGGCTTAGTGGGGCACCAGATCAGACCCGCCTCCGCCGCATTCAGCCCGACCTGCATTCCTGCATTGCTAAGCAGGGACCTTTCTCCCTGGCTGGCCTGTCAGAGGGATGCCCCAGACCGCTGTCCCACCTGCTGCTGCAGGTAGACCTGCCTGGGATGGTTCCACCACTCTACAGCCTCTCGGGGTGCAGCCATGAGGGAGGACAGCAGGACTACGGTGTTCACAGGTCCCTTGTGTCAGCCAGGCCAGCCCAGAACAGTGTCCTCAGACTGCCTCATGAGGATGAGGAGGCATCTGGGGCATTCCTTGGACCAGCCTGGGAGAAGTGGAGAAGTTCAGGTCTCTGGGATGTTCACAGCCCTCACTCCAGCAGAGCCATGGGCCTCATCCTGCAGGGTTGGAGCAACAGCTGCAGGCACTGATGCTCAGTTGGAGCATGCAGCAGGTCTTGCACACATGAAGAAGGGTTGGGACACTTCCAGCCATAGCCTTGGTGTCAGAGATGGTGGTGCCCCACTGCTCGTCAACCATGTGGTCTCATAGAATTCTCCTGCACAAATCCATGGTGTTCACAGACCTCTTCAGCACCTCCTGCAACCATGCAGATGGCTGGAATTCATCCATCCCACTCATCCCATTTACCCCATAGCACCAGCGTGTGCCTGATGAAGGACTTGTCAGTTCTGATCTTTGGGCTGTTCCACCTGCCTCTGGGGCAGGGTGGATATTGCTGCTGGGGCTGGTCTTTGGGAGAGGCTGGATCAGGGTGAGATGGTGGAACATGGGCTTGGGGTCATACCAGGAACAAGGGGGCTCCAAGGGCTATGGTCGGTGATGGGCACCTGTCACTGACCAAACCCATGAGGAGACACATGGGGAGTCACCCAGAAGTAGAGCGGTGGTGTCAGTAGCATCTGGTTCTCCTATGCCAGGTCACCCTCCATGTCTCACCTCAGGTGAGGAGCAGGTAGAAGCAGGTCCCCTGGTCAGGGTAGTGCAGGATTGGTACCTGCTGTCTGGCCAAGGCAAGGTCAGTGCACTGAAGCTGGAGCAGCACAACCCCCCCCGTGTTGTTATCGTGCTGGGTGTTTGCACACACAGGTCCCCTGTGGGAGGGGTGTAGACACCCTCCTCCTCTGTGAACTGGGACTCAGGCTGTCTGGAGCTGGTTTCCTTCCCAGGATGGGGGGAGGTTGTTCTCAAAGCCTCTTTGGGTCTCTGCTGACATTCAGCCCAGAGAACTATTTCTGAAGGAACACATCCCTGGTTAGAACCCTGAAGGGTCCCAAAATGCCAAGATGTTTCCAGGCTGAGGAGCTGGTGGTCTTCAGTGGGGAGCAAGGACAGAGTGGCTCAGCAAAGCCCTACAGCCCCCAAGCATCATCTAGGAAGGCCCCCCAGGGATCCCACAGTGCCAGGAGCATCCTGGGAGCCCAGGCTGCCAGGCAGGGACACACCTCAGGACAACATGAACACAAACATAGGGCCCTGCACTGCAGGGACAGGGATCTGAGCTCCTACCTCCCATTCACGTTGTTTGTGTCATGTCCTGAGGGTTGTCCTGCCTCTCCCCATCTTCTCATCTAAATCTCTTGCCGCTCTGACCCCTCGTGCATCCCAAAGCTGTGCAGCATCTGCAATGGTTGGGATGGAACCTTGGTGACCACATGAGCATGGCTGCAGGAGCCCAGGTGGAATATGGCTGAGCACATGGGGGTCTGTAAGGGCAGCCTCCATCACCTGCCAGACTCTTGATTGTATTGATACAGAATGTTTTCAGGTACCAAAAGATAATGCCAGCTGAGATACCCCAGGATGCTCAGAACATCTGTGCAAGTCTAGGAGATGGGATGGCCTCCAGACCCCAGGGCAGAGGATATGCAGGATTGGTACCTGCTGTCCCTGGCCAAGAGCACCCCCCTTGCCAAGTTCAGTGCACTGAAGCTGGAGCAGCACAGCCCCCTCCGTGTTGTTACTGTGGTGGGAGAGAACACCTCAAGCAGCAAAAGGACAGGACTTGCACCTGGACAGGACACCTCAAGCAGCAGAAGGAGCCCAGACACTGACTCAAATTGGCACCACAGGGTCAAAGCTGAATCCCACCCACCAACCAGGGTCCCAGTTATTGCTGCCTCCTGATCACCTCATGTGACCATCACAGGCTCCATGGTCCAGTTGGCATCACTCAGCTTCAATCCTCACATGCTAAAATCCACAAAAAATCTTTTTCCCAGTGAGGGTGGCAGAGCCTGCACAGGGAGGTTGTGGAGTCTCCTGCTTTGGAGACTTTCCAGCCCCACCTGGATCTGTTCCTGGGTGACTTGGTCTAGGTGACCCTGCTCTGGCAGGGGGGTTGGACTTAGATGATATTCTAGGTCCCTTCAACCCCTGACATTCTGTAACTTTCTGTAACACAATTTTACATGTTTTATATATTTGGTACTCAAAGCCCCATCTCCTAGATTCCTGTGACTCCAGCAGAAACATGGTACCAGAGCATAAAAATCCTTCCTGGGTTGCACTTCCATTTCCATCCCAGAAGGCAGAGGAACAAACTGCCCATCTATTCCTCCTCCAGAGAAGAGCCAGATCCCTTCAGGCATCTCACCTCTTGCCACCAGCCTCAGCAGTTGGCATGGAGCCCACCTACACATCCACCTGCATCGCTGCCTCTGCCTGCTCAGGGAACCAGGTCTGACGTCTCTGCACCAAAAAGCTGCTCCTACTCTAGGGCAAAATGTGTAGGAAATCCTGTTTTGGCACAAGGGGATCCCTGCCGTGGTGAGGCAGAGGTGGCTGGTCCTTGCTTAGGGGCTGGTGGGCACATCACAGGGGCTCTTGGCTGTGCCTGACCCTGCAAGGACCCTCTTCACCAAGACCAGGAGTCCTGCTCTTTGGGTTTGTCTTTGGCAGATCTTCACCATCCTAAGATTGGAATGTCCCCATTGCCCTGTCACTGCCATAACTCTGCCCATTAGCAAGTAGGATGCAGAGGGGGGTCCCCACCATGTTGCACCCCTAGACACCCCCACCCCATGATAGTTTCCATCCAAGCCCCAGCAGCAGCCCAGGCCACCTGCAGAGCCAGGAGCTCCACCCCAGAGGAGAAGCCCAAGGGTCCCAGGTAGGGAAGAGACCTGGTGGAGACAACTCCTCTCCTTTTGGGGTGGCTGGTGGATTTTGTCCCTCTTCCTCCTTGCTGAGGGGCCGGAGACCAACATTTCCCAGCCCTGGTGTGGATGGAGAACCCTTCCCTCCACCCAGCTGGGATGGAGAGGGACCACGGGGCTTTCTCTTTAATGCAATGCTATGAATACTCGGGGTCTTTCTGCTCGCTGTTTAATGCATTTGAATGTGAAAAGGTGGTGGAATTGGGAAGAGGGGAAGAGAGGGGGGAGGCCTGGCCTCTTTGTTCGGGGATGCTGCTCCAACCTTGGATTTATTTAGCATTTGGAGGGCTCTGGGGTCTTTCTCTCCTCCCCAGCCGCTGCAAAGGCTCACTCCCTTTTCTGCCTCATGCTTATTAGCATAGCAGCTGCTCCGGGTGAGGGGCTAGGCAGGAGAAAAGGATAGAGGCGTCCGGGAAATGAATAGGAGGGGGAAAAAAATTGCTTAAAAGGACACAGGCTTTCAATGAGGGGGAGTCGTGAGTGGAAAAGGGGAGGGGGGGCGCCTGGGAGTTGTCACCGTAGCTTCGAATGTGAGCAGGGTGAAACTCAAGGACCTGCCGAGGGGGGGCTGCCCCGGCCGGGTGCTGTGCCAGGGGGATGAAGCCTGGTCCTGGCACTGCAGAGCGAGGCAAGGGATGCCCGGTGACCCCCCTGCTCACGGGCACATGCGGGCTGATGGGTGCTGAGAGAAAGCGGCTGAGAGAGCTGGGGCTCTTTAGCCTGGAGAAGAGGAGGCTGAGGGTGGAGCTCAGCAGTGTCTATCAATATGTTAAAGGTGAGTGTAGGGAGGATGGAGCCAGACTCTGCTCAGT
>JANHGL010001510.1:0-21712 GCA_024611195.1 Ceyx melanurus
CTGGGACAGGCCTGGACAACCCTGGAGTGGAGAGGAAGAAACTGTTCCTCAGCTCCAACCTCAACCTGAGCGCTGCCTGCTCGCTCGGCGGGGGCTGTGGCGACTCCCAGCACGCTGCCGCCTCTGCCCGCTGCTGGCGGGTTGATTGGCGTGGGCATCTTTGCGCCTGGGCCCCGTCCCAGGTTTATTCTCAGCCCTGACATTTGTGCCAAGCAGGCAGAGCATGTCGCGTTTATTTGCTGGGGCTCCCGCGCGGCGTGAAACAGGATCCTGCCAGCTCTGCTTTCAGCCTGACCTTGAAACCGGAGCAGGGAGCGAGGCCCCCCCGGATCACACGCACGGTGCGGGGGGACACGCGGTGGGAAAAGCCGGGCACATCCTGGGCGTGAAGGGGCAGCGCTGGGTGAGAGTGGGGACAGCAGGGACCATGCTCAACTGTCCCCGGGCAGCCTGCTCTGCCAGGGCTTGGCTGGGTGCAGGGTGCCCTGTGGTGGTGGGCGAGGGGCTGCTGATCGCTGCTGGCTCCCGGGGGGCTTTGGGAACCCCCCTGGGGTGTGTTATTTCCATTGCTTTTCCTCCTGGCTTTGGACAGGGAGGGTGTTGGTGATGTCTTGGTGGATGGTTTGACTCCTACAAGTGGTGAGTGTCCTGATGTGGGGAAAAAGTCTAATGAAGCTGGAGGCAAATAGGGGAAAACCCTTCTCTGTACTGAACGAATATAACAAAAAAACAAATTTCCAAAAGCCCTGGACAAGCCCAGTAAGTCTGTAATGTGGTGTCCTGTTTCCTAATCTCTTCAGTGAGGAAGCAGTGTGTTGAATTTAAAATATCCCTCTGGTAAATGCTAACTATTTAAAGAGTGCTAGGGTCTTAGAAATGCAAAACAAAGATTTGTTGATTAAAAACACATGGTTTGTTCTGGAGGCATGAGTAGCCAGAAAAATCACTTCTGACAGTATTTTGGCTTTTTCAATCCCACAAGACATGATGGTGATTTATTATAGTGATGTCAGCTGTGGTTGAGAAAAAAAAAAAAAAAAAGAAAAAAAGTTCCCTGTGTTGTCTTAATAAAAGAGCTTTACCTTGAAATCATTAAACTCTCAGCCTGTTTATTTGAAGCGATGACTGTGAATGTGAATGGTCCCCTCTAAATCACTCGGCCCTGCGCTGAGCATATGCCTGAGCGTGAGGAGCGGTGACAGCCTGGAGCCTGCCTTGCTAACGCCAGTCCTGTGATGGATACCAGCAACGAGGCTGAGACCTGGGGGGGAGATAAGCACACCAGGCAGGGAGGGGAGCCCCTACATCACAAAGAGAGTGGGAATGAGAAAGACGACGGGGTCTATCTGTCTTCCCCTGCCATCCACACAGATGTGTGGAGCTGCTGCCTGCCAAGCTCTGCAGACTGGCCGGGTAGTGCCCCGCACCCCGCAAGGATAAGGCAGAGCAGTAACAGCAGCTTTCTTGGAAGCATTTGCACTTAGGAGGCTGTGGGTGCTCCTCACACAAGGGCCACCTCGGCCAACCCTGTTGTTACTGCAGCTGAGGGGGTCTGGGTGGCTTCAGAGGGGTACCAGAGGCAGTTTGGTGCTGTGCAGCAGCAGTGCTGGGTGGGTAATTCCATGTGATTTTCAAGCACGCCAGCAGCAAGCAGTGGTGTGGGCACCGTGTGAGCTCATGTGAGCTCACATGCCATGGTGACAGAGTAGCGTGCAGGGCACGCTTTGCTAAGAACACTTTGAGTATGTGCAAGGTGACAGGATTTCTCCCCTCAAGAGATGCACAATATGGCACTAGTGCTGCAGGCTTTGTCCCTAGGAAGGGCACAGCGGCCAGCGTAGGCACAGGGACAGACAGCAGGACAAAGAATCCTGGTGGCATCATCGGTGCCACCACCTCTGTTCAATTACAGAACTCCCAGCTTCATATCAAAACCAGTGTCAGTCGCAAAGTGTTAGTGGGAAAGTGGAAAACTTTGCCTTACCACACTTAATTTCCCTGTCAGGATATATAGATGTCAACTGCTGCGGCCGGGTACAGAGCAAGGGAAGAAGCAGAACATAAATAAGCTGCCAGGCTGGGCCTGCCATCCCTCATCCAGCTTATCAAGTGAGCTGAGCTCAGCAAATCACATCAGCAAGAGCCAGTACAGAGACACTTCCCTGGGTGCAGGCAGCTGGGACGGGTGTCCCTGCTTTGCCCCTACAAACCTCCCTGCTGGGCAGCCCTGCAGGAAAACGGGCTCATCCCTATTTCCCCGGGGAGCAGAGGGACTGGGTGTGTGGCAGGATTGAGCCCTTTCCTTCCTTTGAGCCCTTCCCCTCCAATCTGGCAGCAGTTAAGTGCTGAGCAATATTTACTTCTTGAGTAAACAGCCATAATCTCCCTAACCAGAGTTTATCACAGAGAAGCGAGTTAAATTCTTTGTGGATAATCCCAGCCTGTTGTGGTTTTTCCGAGCAAGAGATTTTCGGGTGCCATTCAATTCCAATGGGCGGCTCCGGGCCAGGGAATGCTGAAGGCTGGATGCAACCCCAGTGAGAGGGGTGCAGGTCCCCCAGCTCCCAGAGGCTGCTGGAACCAGGGTTGAGCCCCAGAGAGACACAGCTGAGGAACCAGCAGCCAACACTTGGGTTTCTGGCTGAAATGACAGGAAGACAACTCCTCACTCCAGCCAAATCCATCCCCTCAGCCCTGGGGGGAAGAGCTGCAGGAGAGAACAGCATCTCAGGGTGCCCACCCCAGAGCTGGGCAGGCACAGGGAGGGTGCTGGGGGGGCCACAGGAGCAGAGCCTCTTTATCCAGCTTTCAATTGCAACAGAGCCCTCAATGTAGGAATTACACTGTAAATAACTGAGATGTTAAAAAACCAAAACAGCAAACACCTCGGCGGGTTGTTTACATGAAAATCCCCCGTCCATGGTGGCTGGGAGGGCACATGGTGAGAGCTCAACTCTGACCCTGCTCAAGTGCATGGGAACGTTACCAGAGACGAGATGCTTGGCAGGTACTAACAGATCATATACTATCTGCCTTAGCTGCAAGAATTATATTTTCCCCATCAGCATGATTATTTTTATTTGACTTTTAAGTCGAGCTGGAAGGCAGCGTGGCTTCCATCCATCATTGCTGCTGCTATTAGAAAATTAACCAGGCTTAATAAACCTCCCGCATGGCTTGTTCCTGCAGCTGCCTGTCTAGAGGAAACACATCCACTGGTTCCCCGTGGAAGGAGCAAAGGACCGGCACCAAGCCTGGGCATCACTTGAAGAGGGATTTAAACAAGATTCAGCAGGCTATGGACCTGTCCTGGGGTCCAGCTGGGCTGTGTCGTGCCAAAGGGCAGTATTGCTTTTGTGTGCCCCCCGTGCAGAGCCTGGCAGAGGAGCCCACGCTGGGCCAAGGGGCTCACTGGCAGCTCTCCCCTCCGTGCAGAGCTGATATTGCAGGTTGGGGAGAAAGCAGGAGTCTCTCAACAGATGGGATTCGAGGGGAAAGAGCTATTACTCCAGTCTGCTCTGTAATGAAAGGAGATGGGCAAGTTATAACCAAACCAGTTGTCATAAATCATCAGCTCGGAGGTGTCGTGCGGCCGTTGGATCCACCTGAAGACATTCTCAGTGCAGAGGGGGCTGCAGGAGTTCCATGCAACGTGTGACTCTCAAATCAATCTCTTCCCAACAGGCAGCATGACCTGGCTGTTTGCATCTGTGTGTCTCAGGCAGAGGATGCAATAAAAAATGGAAATTCAGCTGGGCACGAGGCCTTTCCCTGGTGTGCTTGGATGCTCTGCTAAGCTCTTCTTCCATCCTCCAGCTCCCTTTGCAACTCTCCATGAGCAGAAAGTTTCAGCCGTGGGGCCCGAGTCCCCAGATCCGAGGTGGGGGAGTGGGAAGAGGTTTGTGTCCCTTCCCTGGAGCTCTGTTGCTGCCCCTGCTCCTCGGGGGGCTCCCAGACCAGCTCCCTCGGCTGGGGCTGTTTGCACCCTCCCAGGGAACAGAGGGGAGAAAGCTGAACAGAGGCCTCAGGAAGTTTCAGGTGGAGGCAGCACAGCCCCAGTGCATCCCAGGCACGCAACTGGTGGCAGGGAGAGCAGAAGAAAACACCAGCAAAGGCAGGAGGGCTGGGGGGTGACAGGTCACAGGGGGCTCAGCCTGCTGAGGGGCTTCACCGAGAGGGTTTTGTGGCTGGATCCAGGAGGGTGGCACCAAGTCCTGTAGCCTCAATGGGTCACAGGAGCATCCACCCCAGAACATCCCCACATTGCCACAACTACAGCAAGGTGCTGGCGAGCCCAGGGGGGGCTGAAAAGCACCCAGAGCTGGTGCCACCTCGAGGGGTTCCCTGGGGGCCAGGGCTGCTGGTGGCAGGGGGGCGTCGCTCCCTCCTTTGAGCGTCTTACGAGCAAATTAAAAATTAAATAAATAAATTTGCTAGTTTACAAATAGAACTGTTACTTGTTACTCACAGTATTAACAGTCTCCTTTTATTTTTTTTTTCCTCCTTTTTTTCCGAGGCTGTGAAAGACGTTTGTTTCAGTTGCCAACATCTCTACAGAACTAATGTGGGTGGATTGTGACAGATATAATTTCTCCATCCTACAGTTTCATCAACTTGAGTTCTGTTAAACTATACCCGCTGGGCTTAGCTCCTTTTAAAGTTTCCGCTTTGACAGGTAGATTTATTAGTCTTGAAATTTGTACAAATCAGATGTCACTCGTGGCAACTTGTCAAAATGTCAGTCTGGTGAGGGAGGCATGAAAGGATTTTCTGGAGAGAGAGAGAGAGAGACGAGAGGCAGGCTTGAAAGAGCTGGAGCAGAGCAGAAGAAAGGAGCTGGGAGGGATTGCAGCCTTCTTGATCCTGGGGGTTTTACTTTATTAAATATCTAGCGCCATACAGTGGGAGATGCTGCTGGATCCTGCCCGCCTGGCCCAGCTTCTCGGGGGTATTTAGGGCAGGCTCGGGTGTGGGGAGGGAAAGTTCAGCCTGTTTTTTAATGCTGGTGTGTTGGAAATGTTCCCTTATGGCCCTAAGGAGCTGTGGAGCCCCTGGGATGCAGGAGGGGGATGCGGGGAGGGGAGGGCAGCAGCCCCGCGTGCCTGTGCTGGGGGTGCTGCCACCAGCTCCCCCTCAGCCTCTTCTCCAGCCCTCATCCCTCCCCTCCCTTCTGTCTGCAGCCTCCAGACAGAGTTTCAGCTGTCAGGAGAAAACAGAAGCCCAGCAGAAGAATCCTGGGGCTGCCTCGCACCAGTCCATGGATTTACCCGCTCGTGTCTCCTCGAGGCATTGGCAGCTGCTCCCCACGGGTCTGATTTTGCTCTGGATGAGGATAAGAGTTGGTGCTGCGTGTCCTCCGGTGCTGCCCATGGCACAGAGCCCTCCCTGAGTACTGGGCACTCAAAGCTCTGCTGGGACCAAGGCAGAGCACCACTCAGGTTGGACAAACCCCCATCCTGAGCACGTGGCAGGAGTGGCACGAGCGTGTGCACAGACACACTTTGCTTCATCAGCCCTGTCAAGCTCTAATTAAAAAAACTGACCCTGCCAACCACTTGTGCTCTTGCTGGTGACAGCAGGAGCAAGGTGAAGCTGCTGGTAAAAGCCCAAGTGCTGGAAGAGGTTAAAAAATGGCAGCCAGCTCCTTTAACACCACGACCCAATCGTTTTGACTGGTTTGGTTTTTTTTTTTCCATAGAATAAATTTAGGGTTGTTGAAATGAAATCTTAAAAAAAAAAAATCTTAAAAAAAAAACCCCAAACAATTGTAAAAACATTATTTTGATTACCAGTTCCAAGAAGATCAGGAAAACCTCCACTGAAATCTACATTTTTTACATGAATATTTACACTTTGTTTGAAAAATCTGTTTTGGTTGAAAAGACATTTGTTGGCGTTTGTTTGACAGGTGATGTCACTCCCCTGGTGACACAGGGACCTGGTGCAGGGCAGGGGCCACACGCCACCCTTGGCTCCATCAGGATGCTGGGAACAGAGCTGAGCCATTCCTTACTGCAGTCTCCAGACCAGAGCCACAAAAAGAGGCAGAAATAAAGTCCTGTCCTATCCCACTTGCTCCTCAGAAAGTCCCATGGGGACCTTTCCCACAGAGCTGTTCCCACATCCCACACTTTCCGGATTCCCCTGCACTGCTCCCTCATTTCCTGTCCTCCTCACTGCTGGGGATCTGGATGGAGAAGGGGTTTCTATCATCAGGAGCCAAGAGAACTCATTTTTCCTTCCTGAGCAGGGCAGAGCTCAAGCAGCAGCACCATGCTGGGAATCCTCTCCCTAGTCCAGAGCTTCTCAATTCCAGCCTCTCCTCCTCTCCCTTGTCCTGCCTGTTGCACATGCCCTATTGAGCAGTGAGAAAAACAAATTACAACTGAAAAACTGGTGCTTGTCCATCAGCTTGGAAGCTGGGACAGCTCTCCTGGGCAGGGATCAACACCAGCCCTCAGCACAATCAGCTCCAGCACTTGGAGTGATGAAGGAGACTCACATCCAGCCAAGAGCCCGAGAGAGATGAAGACCATTCCTCACCCTCCTTGCTCTCCTCTGCATCTTCCCCTTATCCCATCCCTCCTGGGGGTTCAGCTGCTGCTCTGGGCCCCCCATGCAGGGCAGCCCCAGCTGCTGTAGGTTTGGGGCTGGTCTGGGGGGGTCAGTGTGTGCTGAGCAATGGGAGGGGACCTGGCCCTGGCCCCTGGCTGCTCCCATCCCCTCTGCTGCAGCAGGGACCAGACTGCACCCTAAGGAGGGAAAATATTAAGCTAAGAGGCTTTGCTTAATTAATTGGTACATAAATGTTTCCCTTCTTTGAGCGGCTCAGTCACTGTCTCATGCGAAGAGGAGAAGGGGGAAACCCACTTCACACGGGAGGATTTTCTTTAAAAGAAATCACTTGATGTCACATCCAGCCTTGATTTCCTTTCATGTGGCAAACGAATGGTGGCAGTTTGCTTTCCACATTAAATATCATTACAGCAGGTATGTGGGGCCTCCCCAGCTCGCCCTGGCTGGTGTGGGGACCATCCTGGGTGGTGAAACAGAACGTGGGCTGGGGCAGAGTGGGCAAGGAGTGGGGAGAGGGTCAGTCTGTCCCCCTGACTGGGTTTTCCCATGTGCTGTGGGTGTCTGCAGAGCCATTTCAGTGCAGGCAGCAGGGAAAGGGAGAGGAGAGGGAAAGAGAAGAGGAAAAAAATGCCTGGCATGAGTTCAGAAAGCTCTCCAGCTCACACATCTGGTTCTTATATTTCAAAGTTAATTAGTCATATTGAGGCTGTCTGAAGATAAATTTATCATCCAGAAAAAACACAAACAGTTTGAAAAATGAAAGGAAGTGAGGTGACATGGCTTGACGTTTAAATAAATCATTTTAACATGATTAAAAAACTTGTCCTCCCTGACACCCGGAGCTGGATACTTTGTAAAGACTTTCTGACAAAGACAAGTCCCTGTTTGGTACACAAAGCCCCTGCCATTCAATTATACAGAATAATCTTTGGCCAATTACTTTTCTGAGTGACTACTGGAGGATGCGACGCACAGCACGGTGGGGGCTGAAGCAGCTGGGGAGCGTGCAGGGGGTGTCACCCACAGCCAGACCCATGCTGGAGGGGCTGAGGAGGGGGGAGTCGAGCTCAAGAGGGATGCAAGAGCAGGGCAGGATGGGGATGGAGACAGAAAGGAGGACGTGCACACCATACCCTGGCAAAACCACAGGAACAAGCAGCACAGAGCACCCCAGCGAGCTGCCTCCAGCTTGGGGTGCACCCAGAGATGGGGCTACCCCGTGCTCAGTGACATCACTGCCACAGCCCGGCGTGGGCAGAGAGCTGAGCTAACACAACCTGAGAGTTTTCTCCCATTAGCAGTTTTGCCTCCTCAGCTTTGCTAATGGGCTGACAGGAGGTGCTGGTCCTGCTGCTAAAGCCTCCTCACGTCTGCAGTTCTCAGACGAGCTCGGTGCTGATCTGTCACCCAGTGTTCCTGCTAATACCACGCAGAAGTCTTATTAGATCACTGGCTTTAGTTTTATGTCCATATTATCAAATTTCCTTCTCGCTGACTTGAGTGATTGAAGGTTGGTGATTAAATGAAACACTCTCCCTGAACATCAACTGGAAAAAAGCCCCGTGCGTCTGCTTGACAATATGTCTATAAGCCAAACATCAATCAATATTAGAGCAAATCAGCATATCAGATGACCCCGAGGAAGAGCTCAGCTGGTTTTCATTCTGATTCACCTGCTTTGTCAGTTGCTTTCAAGGGACGTTTCAGGTTTGCCCATCCTGTCTGAATTCCTGATACTCTTCACTTCCAAAGCCCAACCCCATCCCTAGGAAGCCACTCAGGATTTTTTTCTCTTGACCAGACCCAGCCTGTTGCCTGCCCACCACAGCCCTGGGAGGATTTGTAGGTTTTTGAGCTCCTGGTCTAAGAAGAAATCTGCAAAACAAGGACTGATGTGTGTTCCTCCCCCCCCAATTCCTGCAGCAGACAGACAGGCAGACAGGAGACAGAGCTGTTCAGAGCTCGGGAAGTTCAAGAAGGTGGGAAGATTCGCATCTTGTAACAAGAAAAGAGCTCTCCTGGGCATGAAGGAAGCAAAGTGACATAAAAAAGGCATGGCATAAAAATAAATAAATAAAAAAGTGACGCTTAATAGATAAAATGAATATTCAAGTTGTTTCCAGGGAAGAATCTTTGACTTTGGTGCTAGTTACAGTTACAAGGTTTATGCGTTTTCTTGCTGTCAAAGCCTTCACCGTAATTGTCCAAAAGTTCCTTGATTATCTCTAACAAAACTGTCAGCTGCCTTTGAAGTATCAGAAGAGTCTCATCACATCTTATTAAATAGTAAACATCATTTGCAAGCAGGCAGGAGACAGAGACACGGCATCGAGCGCCTCGGGGAGGTTTGCTCACAGGCACTGCTCCCCCTGGTCCCCCCTGGGCACAGGGGCTGCAGGGCTTGGCCCAGGGTTCTGCCAGAAACTGCTTCACTGGGAAAGCAGAGGGATGAGTGAGGGGCTGGGGAGCTCAACTTCTCCTTCCCAGCGAGGAGCAGCAGGGCCAGTGCTGAGCCAAGCTCCTGCTGCCCATCTGGAGGGTCATTCATCCTGGGAACACGGCTCAGGGGGCATCCCAAGCTCTCCCCTTTGGTTATCACCAGAGAAACCATCCCTGTCAGCTCTGAGCACTTTGAAATAGATTCAGAAAGAACTGCTTAATTTGAAAAGAAAATCATGTTTTGGGGGCCAGCCTGATGTTTTCATGCTATTGCTTCAAGCCAGATTTGGAGAAACTTATTTCACGTGTCGAAGTGTCTTTCGAGAGCCGAATCTTTCACAGAAGAGTAATTGTGCAATTAGCCAGGAATTAGTAAAAATTCATTCTAATTACTTCCAGGTGCAACACACTTGATGCTCGAAGCCAGGGCCTGGAGCAGCAGCTCCCTGCCAGTGCTGCCTTCGGAGCAGGGTGGGCTCAGCTCTCGGCAAGACCCATGCTGGAGCTGCTGGAAACCAGAGCCCTTCTGAAACCCACCCTGGGCTGATCAACGCAGGCTGCTGCAAACTGGTGAGCCACCAGTAACACCCAGTGCCTTAGACCAGCAGCAGGGCAGGTGACAGCACCTCGAGGCCCCTCTGTGCCATCAGCATCAGCAAACCCTGGCTGGGAACCACGAGCCACTCAGTGCCACTCACCCTAAAGCAGCTGGGTTTGGTGACTTATGTTCTCTCAGCTTTACCATGGGGAACTGGAGTCCTTTTCACTCCCAGAAATCCCCAGCTAGACCCATTCCCCACCAGTTTAGTGCTGGCTGGGAAAGCGTGGATCCCATTGTGCCTGGTACGTCATTAAAAACACTGGAAATCTCACAAAGCCTGCAAGATTTCTCGCTTTAATTCCAGATCAAAGAGGCCTTGGGAAGGAACATCCCAGGTTTCAATGCTTATCTCAGCCAGACCCCACAAGCTTTTGAAGTTGGCCCATCAGTCACTAATCAAAGATCTCCTTTTAGATTGGGAAATCAAATCCCTTTCAGCAGAACCCAGTGGTTATCAGTTTCTAAACATCACTTGTCTTTCAGTGACCTTCTTTTTGTGAGCTGACCCTGGAGCCCTCACCAGAACAGGAAAACCTTGCAAGAACCAGCCCTCCAGTTTGCAGAGCATTGGCACACACAGAGCTTTGCTTCCAGGATGTTCAAATCAGCAAAGAATGTGTGTGTGTGGAAGTAATAAAACCCTTCAGAGGTAAATAAATACATGCTGTAGTCCCTGCTTAACACAGAGCAATTGCCTTCAACTGCAAGTACTAACAAAGACCCAGCCCTCCCAATCTAGAGAGGAATTCACTGAATTCCCTGCTTCTCCTCATCATGCAGACAGTGCTGGGAAGATGATACCCACTCAGAGGATCGAGTTCTTAAACAGGAAGCATTGGGCTGAAGAACCCCCCTGGTAGCATGAATATGAGGTCTTGTCAAAAAGCTACTGTAAGTGATGAATCCCTTGCAAACTCAGGACTAAGTTTCCACAAACTGGGCGTGTGAGGAAGTTGTGAATGAACTGTATGCACAAGGAGCCCTACTCTGCCTCCACTGGCTCCAGGAGGACCTAGAGGAGCAGGGAAGGGACAACCCCAGCAGCTGCCTCCAGCCTGGACCCACTCTCAGTGCTCAATTTTACCCACAAACACCAAACTGCACTAAGTTCACTGAGCAGAGATGAGATGACCACCTTTCTCCTTTCAGCTGGTTTCCTGATGGGAATTCACACCTTGAAACATGATGGGGGACCCGAGTGGAGCTGCAGCCCTTCTGCAGGCTCTGCCTGGGGCTCCCCTATTCCACAGAGCCTGGCTGGCACATCACAGAATCTATGTTAGGGGTTGGGAGGGACCTCCAAAGATCATCGAGTCCAACCTCCCTGCCAGAGCAGGACAGAACTAGAACAGATCAGGCAGAAATGCATCCAGACAGGGCTGGAAAGGCTCCAGAGGAGACTCCTCAGCCTCTCTGGGGTGTCTGTTCCAATGCTCTTGCAGTAAAAAAGTTCCTGCTCATGTTGAGGTGAAACCCCTTGTGCTCCAGCTTGGATTTATTCCTCCTTATCCTGTCACAGGGCACAAGTGAAAGAGGTTGTCATCAAACAACCCTGAGATGCTGGGCCTGCTCTCTGTGCTTCACATTCATCAGCCACTATTTTGGTCTTTCCCTCTATTTTTGGCAGTTGTCTCATGGTTCCATATCCTTCCCTGTAACTGGATTCTTCACGTCCCCTGGCTCGATGGCTCAGTGCTCACAACCCTAGAGGCTTGCACAACACGAGGGCCTGGGCCAAGGATCCTGCCAGGTTATTCATCACACAGAACCCTGCTCTGCTGGAGCAGGAGCTGATTGAGGGCAGAGGATAACCCCTTCCCACAACCAAGAGTCTCTGCAGGCTGGTGCCCCACACCACTGCCACTCCAACGTGACATCTCACTGCCAGTAAACGGCCTCCTGTTCAGAAACACAAATGGAGTTACAGGGAAAAAAAATCCCTGCTGGGCATCATGACGTCTGCAGATCACCAGGCACCTCAACAGCATGGGTTTTATAGGGTTAGACCCCATTCCTTGCACGTTTGCCTGGGCGACTTGGAATCATTAAAAATAACCTTCTGCTGTAAAAACGGAACAATCGGGATCAGTGTCCCGGGCGGTGGAACCCGAGGGCAGAGTTTCCCGGCTGGGGCTTCCCCCCAGGAACAACTCCCAGGGCTCCTTTGAAACCTCTGCAGCTGAGCACGAGAGGCTCCGGGCTGGAGGATATGGGACCCTCGCTGCCAAAAACCAGAGGAGTTTGGGGTTTGGGTTTTTTTTTAATAAGGGCTCAAACAAACTAATAAAAGGACCCCGTCAGCCGGGCAAATTTCATTCCAGCTGGGAGCTGGATTCCTGTTAAAAGCAAGTGCCAGCAGGCCCTTTAGCTCCAATGGCACTACCAGACAGAGCTGTAATTACCAGCTTTCTAAGAGCTGTTATGGATTTCAGTGGGCAGGGGGGGCACAGAGCGACAGTAAATCACCCCAACAAAAGGTATGGGCAGCAGGGAGCAGGCTCCGGTGTTAACCAAGCACCACTGGAAAGACCTGGAATTATGAACACGTGCCATGGTTAAAAGAGTCTGCAAACTGGGAGCTAATTGTCCCCAACTTACTCAAGCATCTCTGCAAGTACAGGAGAAATGGGGCTGTGCTTACTGGTCTTTTGAATCCCAGTGCTCCCAGTTCATTCCTAAGCAGTGGGAAGACTGTGACTATGGCTGCAGTGAAACTGGGGAGAGCAGTGCACCAGCCCCACACACCCTGGGATGCTCAGAGCCTCCAGGCACAGCCATGCAGGGACCATGAGCAGGGGGTCTCCATCCCAGACTCCATTGCCTTCTGGGGAAGAGCAAGAGGTGCACGAAAGAGCAGATGATGTTTGTGAGCACAAAGGACCCAGTGACTCAACTTTCCATGCAGAGAACTCCTCCCCGAGTCAAGATCACTGCTGGACACCCTGAGCTGACCTCCACAGTGGCTCTTGATTTTAGCTTTGCAGCTCAGGCCCAGGAGGAGCTGCTGTAGAAGCAGAGTCCAGGCACAGAAAGTGCACAGAGAAGTGCTCCAGAGATGCTCTGGGCTCCTGCCTTGTTCACATCACTACCCAGCCTCTCCCTCCCCATCAGCAGCCCCATGACAGCCACAGTGCTCATCAGGAGCCTCCAGTGGCAATTCCAGCCAGGCAGCACCCAAAGGAGGTCTCTAAGCTGCAACATCCCTCCTCCAGCCCCAGCCACTGCTCATTCTGCTGTGCCAGGGAGGACAGGAGCTGCGGGCACAGCCAGAGGGCACCAGCACAGGGTGCACCCCTGGGCTGTGCCCTGGTCAGAGCCCACACAGGCTGCAGGGACTGCCAACTGGGAGCTCCCCGGGGCCCTGGCAGGGTCTCCAGCAGCAAGGTGGAAACCCAAACCTCCACCCGGCCCCTCCTCGTGCCACAGCTTTCCGCCAGCAGACTCCGAAGCGTAACTTCCTAGTAGCAGTTATTTTAGTAACTACTGTCACCACCCCTCCCAGCACCAACTCTGAATAATCTGTTGTTGATTTGTACATGGATTTGTACCGGAAAAGATTTTCCCAAGACCCCCGGCTTTACACAGCCTCCTTTATTAGTCCTGGATGGAGCCTTTGCGGGAGGGTGAGCCTGAGGCTAAGCTGTGAGTCACAGGACCATTGCTCAACGCTGAGGCCTCACCACAGGAACTTAAATCAACCCTGAGCTAGAACTTCTAAGGGAAATTTAGGCCCCCAGCGTGTTATAGCCAGGCAAGGAGGCTCTCTCAGGGCAAACCAGTGTTGATGGGGCAGCTGGACACAGAACGGAGTCTTCGAGCTGGAAACTTCAGGCCAAACTCAGCAAAGAAATGAGTATGACAACTTCATCCTCTGCTGCCTGATGTCAGAGGTGCCCTTCTCTCCTACCCCCCAGAATTAAGTGGAGAGGAGCAGGGAGTCGCAACTCAACATCTCACAAAGGATTTTGCTGCTGTCTAAACCGTGCTGCTCTTCCCTGGGCACTCCAGAGCACCCGTGGGCAAGGCCCCCATTCCAGGCAGGATTTTCCTAGCACCACAGAATCATTACAGTTGGAGAAGACCTTTAAGACCACCCAGCCCAACCATTAACCTCATACTGCCAACTCCACTGCTAAACCACATCCCTGGGAGCCACTTCACCCTTTCACGGGTGGAAGGGAGGGTGCAGAACCCCCATCTCACGGGGCTTACCCAGACTGGCAGCTCCTTTCCCCCTCCAGCTCATCCCCAGGGATCACATTTCTATTTAACCAGCATCTCCTTGCCCATTGTCCCCAGGACTCCAGGGCCATCATCATCCTGCCCGGGCAGACAGGAGCAAACACCGCATTGCCTAAGGACGCGGGGAGAATGCTGATGTTGGCCAAGGTGTTGTTTCTCCCCCCCCAAACACACACACTCCCCTTGATGGATTTTGCTACTCGGAGAGATTTGTCTGCAGAGCCCAACTTCTCTGCACCTTGAGAAAGTCAGCGCTCTCCCCGAGACAGCTGCACTATTAATATCCCAAACTGGGGAGCAAGGAGGGAGAGCGGGCGAGCGAAGCAAGTCTGCACCAAACCACATCAGTAAAATGAGAAAGCCAAAGATTGCACCATAAATAAGGACCAGTTGACACTTCTTAAATTCATAGCTTTAGCACACAGCAAAGTGTCTCCTTTTTATCAGGAATTTGTTGACAAGGGTTGCAAAAAGATCTACAAATAATACTGAGTGGGGCTATGAAAATGTATTTGTGGAACATTTCAGTATCAGGGATCACCATTATATCGGAAGAATTCATCTTCCTGGAACATTTTATTAGTATCTAGATTTTATAGCTGCTCCCTTTTAATTTTTTTTTAAATTTATTATTTTTCTCATTCCTCCAGCAAATGTAGCACTGGCTGAGCAGAGGCTGGACCAGCATCTCTCTGCACCCCCTCCCTGGCTCCTTGATTTATCCCCTGCTTTTCCAGCCTGAAGTGGCCATTAGGGGTTCAGCCTTCCAGGCTCCCTTATTGCATTGCTTTTTCCCAAGGATTCCTGGGTGACCTTGGTCCTCAGTGCCCGTTGAGCCCCCCAGGAAAGACACCTGCACCCCCAGCCCTGCCCGTGCTCCCTTTATCCCCCCCAAGACAAAGCCTGGGGAGCTCCACTGAGCCCCTGGGCTCGCTCTGCTCCAGTTCCCGCAGCGTGTGCCCACCCTGCCCTCTCCCCTCCATGTTCCCCTTGGTCCCCAGGCCATGCTGCAGCTCCAGCCTGCCCGGCAGAGGCGATGATAAATTTCCAGCAGTGGCATTACAGACAGTCATAAATAAGGCCCCGCTCCTCGGTGCCGGCACTTTCCATTAGGGCTGTCTGGATCGGGCTGTTGATACCCCCAGCCTGTGCGAGGCCCAGCAGGAAAATTTATCAGCCTGCTTTCCTCACCCCATAAATCATCCCAACTGGAAGCCATATGGCAGATAAGGCCTTAAAAACACAGGAGCAGCAGCGGGCAGGCACCTCCTCCACGGAGCAGGGCACGGGGGAGAAGGGCACCTCTGCTTTCTGGGCACACCTCACATCACCCCGTGCCAGATCTGTGGTGCAACCTGCTCCCCCTCCACGAGGGTTGTGCTGGTTGGGGAGCAGGAGAAAAGGGTATTTCATGGTCTTCCAGACCCACACCAGTAGTTGAGAAGCAGGAGAAAAGCCAACAACTTGGACCACACATCCTCAGGGGTTTAATTTCTTAATCAAATCTCTGGCAGAAAAAAAAGTCATGTCAACAAGAAAACTGAGACCACTACACCACAGATCATCCAGGACCCAGACACAGCTCAGAAGCTCCACTTTTACTCACTAAGAGATCAGTATGTACCAGTTTGAAACCCAGAGAGCAAGCAGGCACACTGGGGAGAGACCCCAGCACCACATAAGACCCTGATTTGTCTCCCCACTCTGCAACCTCCACTAACACCCCAGCTCTTGAGGGATTTCCTTGGTGGCCAGTAACAACCAGCAGCTCCCCAAACAGCCATGAGTAACCTGAAGAGCTATTTAACAGAGCAAGCACAGAGCTAAGTTCACATTTATGAAGTTAAAAGAGTTTTGAACTAAAAGAGCCTCACAACAGAAGAACTCACAGCTCTTTCTTCTCCTTGCTGTTGCAGCAGCACAGAAAGCCCAGCACACCCCAAATCCAGGTTGTTCCCATCACTGCCCTGCCCATCCTTATTTATTTCAGCACAGAACGAGGTGTAAATTGATAGCAACTCAGCCTGTTTACATTTCACACCCACTCTGAACTCCAGAAAATGTGTAAAGTGGTGAAGAATGAGGCCTATTGTTGTTGGGATTAATTAAAAAGTCCTAAAAAAAACACAATATGCTGCCCTTGGGGCAGGAGCTGGGTGCCCTTTGTTGGGTTCTGGGGCACCCCCGGAGCTGCCCTGGCAGCACCTTCCCTTGAACACACAGATGCAGCAGCTCTGCAACAGGCGAAGCACAGGAGGGGAAAATGCTCCTGAGTGTTTATACAGCAGGGATGTACATGTGGATTTACGAGCCTCTCCTCCTGCTGTGAGTGAATGTCTAGATAGGAGCAGACAGTGCTTATAAAAAAGGAGTTGGAGTCAACAGCCACCCATCAGTTCAACCCCTGCAGCGTGGCCTGGCAACGGGATAAATGAAAACCCTGGTTTGGGACACTGGGACATCAGCACCACCTGCTCTCCCTGCCTCCTTCCCACTCACTTCCAGCTCCTGCTCTGCTTTGCAGCATCTCTACCAGTAAAGAGCACCCTGCACCTTCCATTCTTGATGGATTTATTGGTAGCTAAGAGCTGCTTCCCAAGCAACCTGCTGCCGTGAAGGGGTTAACCCCATCTCTGAGCAAACCAGGCCATGTGGCTCTGGAGCAAAGAGCGATTCCAGGAACCCTGAGCTACCTAGAGAGAGGCAGAATCTGCCATAGTGAACTCTTGGGAACACATTAAATTAAGTGTCCTAAATTCGCCTAACTATGCATTTAATTTGGCAGTAATAGGATGCTCTGTGTAATGCAGACTTGCTGTATAATAGAAGAGAAGCTGCATATTAATATTTTGATTATTAAGGACATGTGTATTGGAGGCTTGATAACTATGCAATATATTATTGCTTAATTGCTCAGACTCTTAAGTATGTTTTCATAATTAGCTGCTATTTAGTTAACGTAAATATCCAGCTTATTAAATATAGAAATGCATTTCAGCTTGCAACAGTTATTTGCATGAGAAGAAACAACAAGAGCAGAGCTCTCAGCTGGAGGAGCCTTGGGCAGGGACCTTGCCATGGGTGACTCTCCCGCAGCCCAGCAGCCACTTAAACTGTCAGCACAAAGAGGCCACTTGGCCACAGAGCTCATCTCGGGCCCTCCAAACCCCAGACTTCACTGGACGTGATGGGAAGCCTTTCTGAGTTCAAGCCATGGCTTTGTCTGGTTCCTCTCAAGCAGAGATAATCCCCTCTACCTGGGCCAGACAGCTGATGTGCTTCCTCCCTCCTTCATTTGGTCATAAATCTGCCAAGCTGGGGAGGTTCTGAATGAGGATTTTGCTCCTGTTTCTGCATGGAGGACCCCTAAAAAACATGGAAATGAAGGGCAGAACTGCATATTTCATACTTTGCCTGAGCTGGGCCTGCAGCTCGGGGAACATCAGCATTTATCTGCTCTGAGCACCTCATCTCCCCACCAGCACCTCCCACCCCAGCCCGGCAGCAGGACAGGCCTTCAGCACTGGGTTTGCACATGGGGAGCTCACAAAAAACTGGGGTGACTGTGGCAGGACCCCCGGAGCAGCAGAAGCACCTCAGTGGGTGCTCTGCTTGAAATCCCATCCTCCGCTGCTCAAAGCTGGGGCAGAGAACAGCATCAATACCTGAGGAAACCAGTCAGCAGGGCTTGCTGTGCAAACACCTCATGCAGCTGAGGCTGGGACTGCTCTGGGGGGCCAAGAGCTGTCTCAGGGGGTCTCTGTGCTGCGATGCAGAGGAGAAACCCTGGACCACGATGCTGTAGAGATCTCAACTCTGGCCCCCTGATGCTCTCTGAAGAAATGGCAAAACCATCTCAAGAGCTTCTCTGCTCTGACAGAGAGCAGCATTTCCAGCCCAGGGTGTTCACCAGCCACCACCAACCCCCTCCTGCTCCTGCAGCCCTGCCAGGGGGGAGCTTCACCCCGAATTCTGGGGTGAAACAGTTTGAGCTTGTTTTTCAAGCTAGTGGATTTAGGCAGGTTTCTTGTTTCTGTTCCTAAACGCCACATTTCAAGGTGTTTATTGTCCCACTGCCTAACAGGGGAGGAAGGTTGAATGAGCCAATAACTCAGCCGCCGCCAACATGTTTATTTGGTATTTTTTTTCCCTTCTTTTTAAGAGCTTTAGCAAATACAGTATGAACAAGGAAAGAAAAAAAAAACCAACCAACCCCAAAAACCCCTGGTGCCAGCATGTGCAGTTCCTCTAGGAGCAGGTCTGATAGGAACACAAAAGCATGCGTGCTTCCAAACCGTAACCAATATTTGCACATGGCAGTGACTAATTCTCCCCTCTGTGTGCAAAACAATGGGCACAACGGCGAGGTGCACTCATGCCACGCGTGCCCGTCTGCTGCCCTGCTCAGCTGACACACCAGCCAGCAGAGGAGGAGGGTTTGATCTACCTGTGTAACCACTCGCCCAGCAGCGGGTTACAAATGGGCTCAGAAAATGCTGACCCAGGGCTGCTCCTGCACCTCCTGCGCCGGATTGGCACATGATTTGCAGCACTGCGGGAGTTCTATAGCTGACCTCATTAGCAGTGCATTTCCTGGCTTGTTAGCATCATATTTGTATAATTTACGGCACCTTCGTTTTTATGGAATGTGTTCCTTGTAGAGTGTAATGGCAGCAATATATTTAACCTCTCCTATTTAGGAATGCTGTTGCTGAAGGCAGCTTGGAGATATAAAAGGGATTTTTTTTTTTTTTTCTTTTTCCCATCTCTTCTTTCTCTCTTGTATGCGTGGTTTTTTTTTTTCCCCCTACCCAGTCAGATACCCAAATACACGTGTAACCTGTGAAGTGTTCATAAATGGCAACGTGAAGCCGTGTGCAGGAAACCGCAGCTTTTTCAGGAGCACTCCCAAGGTCGAGCCCCTAAATCAGCACAGTGTCATCTTTCCAAAGCCATTACTCAGCTGCTGGAAGAGCAGTGAGACTTGCAGTAGCAAAAAGAAAGGGCAGCTTTCAGGTGGTGGGATCAGCTGCTGGCTCTGCTACAGCTCTTGGCCAACCTTGGGTGAGCCTCTTGGTTTCACAGCTGGGGATGGCTCTGCAGGTCTGGGGCAAAAGGGAACCACTCACCACTGTGACAGCCTCAAAGCCATGAGGGTACAGGCTGGGGAGGGGGTGGCTGGGACACCCCCACTCGAGTGCGGTCTAAGAGATGGGTTAGGACTCTGCCCTTGTCATCCAGCCTGGCTGAGCTGCTCGGAGCAGTGTTTTCCCTGGGATGGGAGTGTGTCACAGGCTGGGTGCAGAGATCAGCCCCTGCCCAGCGAGCCTGCGCCTCCCACACCTCCCTGAGCTGTGCAGGAGCACCGTGTACCGCAACCAGCACCGTTTTTAGCACAGAGCCTTTAGGAATATGATGCCGTTTCTGTTCCAGCCATCACAGTTGTTTTGTTGTGCTCTGGCAAATTAGAGCATTGATTTTTGTGAGCGCAAGGAGGAGATGAGAAGGTGACCTGCAGAGATGCAGACACCCCCTTGAGCAACACGGAGCTAAACAGGACAGGGGCAGCTGGAGGCTGTGCCCCTGCCCAGCCCCTTTCTGGAGCAAAAAGCCCTGGGAACTGGGAACCTGCCATGCCTGAGCTGCACTCCAGCTGGAAGCACAGAGGTTGCTGCTGCTGGCTTCACGTCCTTCCCTCGCAGCAATCTTCGAGACGTGGCATCCGAGGCTGACCACATGTGGTCACCTCCAGATCCGACCTACCCTCAGCACTCGAGGCTCCCTGCGTAAGCCACAGAGAAAAGCAACACTCGGAGGCTCTGAGTCAGCCCAGCCTCACCAGAGGTGGATGAAACAGGGCAAATCCCTGCAAACGCTTGTTTTCCTCCATCTAAACAGAGCCCGGGGTGATGAGTGCAGATGGAGATGTCTCCTGGTGGCGGCTGAAGCCAAGCAAGACAAACCCCACCTGCAGAGATGGTTGCTGCTGATGTTGGGAAGCCAACTGCAGCGTGGAGCAGGGCTCTCAGCCGGGGTGCTGCTCACCAGTGCCTACGAGGCAGGCTCTGACATGAAGACTCGGGTGTTTTCCTGAGAGCCGGAGGAATGCGGCACCCAAACCACTGGAACGCCCTTTGGGACATGAGTTAATGCCAGGTTGCTCTTGGGGCTCACCCATCACACCACCAAGCTGGCACCACTTGAAAGCAAGTGCCTATGACTAACCAGGCCCTGTGCTAGATTAAAACCTTGCTTATTTCTGCCTTTGTCTGCAGATTTGAGCGGAGGGAGATGGATGAGACACAGAGTCAGCAAAGAGGATAGAAAATTACTTTCCCCAGGGATGCTTTAGGCTGTGGGGACTCCAGGGTGATGTGGGTTGGGGTTGTTCTCCATCTCCTGGTCCTCCCATGGAAGCTAATTTGTCCTCTTAAACCAGCGACTCCTTGAGCTTTGAGGAAACACCAGACTAACACCATTTCTGGCATTCCCCTGCTGGCCTCTGATCATTCCTGGAGTCTCTGGGTAGAGGTTTAAGGAGCCTATGGACCCATCAAGTAGAAGATGCCATCACATATCCTGCTCTGTCTCTATAGCAAGCACCTCTCCCATTAGGAAGCAGGCTGAGAACACACAAACTCATGTCATGCAGGTGACTGAGACGACCTTGGCTTTTTTTCAGGTGAATTTGGAGGAAATTTGGACCAGCTCAGTAGAGCTAAAATGTCTCCAGAGCCACTCTTACCTCCTGTTCCTTGTTTTTAATAAATTACTCTGCATCCCTCAAGGCTGTATTTCCGATAGTGTCATTCCAGTATATTGGATAATTGCTAACTGGATGGGCATGGTGGCTGCTTCCCTGCTCTGTTTGAGCCTCGTCACTGCGGTCATCAGCTCCACCTCCAAGTCCCTGGGCTAAACTGCTGGTCTGAAGAGGGTGAAGTGAAAATGAAGCATCTTTTCCTCAGGAGAAGGAGCCCTCCAAGCCTGAACTAACCTGTCCCTCCTGGTACAGAAGCCATTTGCAAGGTTAAGAAGGGCCTGTGGCTCTTGCTGTGGCCAAGTGCATCCTCCATCTGCTCCTGCAGAGCTTGGCGGGAGCAGTTCCTTGGTATTTGATTTCCCTGAAGCCACAAACCCACTCCCGACACAGCAATCTCTCTATTATGGGATGAGACAACTGCTTTAGGTCAGCCTAGGCACGTTGTGGACCTGCTGCTGCACGTGTGATCTCCCAGACAGCACCAAGCACCGGGCAGGCGTGTGAGTCCCTCCAGCTCACCAGCAGCCTGCTGCTTTCTGGCTGCATTTCCATCTGCTTTTCTACAGGAAGGGTTTCAAAACCCAGGGATCCCACCACAGGGGTGAACGATGAGGAGTCCCATGAGATCATCCCAGGGTCTGTGGCACACAGAGCCTCCTGCCTCCACCACTCTGCAGATCCCTTATGCCTTAAACCAAGATTTGGATCCCTTGGAAGTCGATTGAAATGGAACCTGTCTCATTAAATGGCCACGTACCCGCCCCGTTGTCTAAACCCCATTTTCATGCTGCTCAGGTCGGGCCCTGGCGTCTTGCAGGGATGAATTCCACAGGTTAGCAACAGTTGCATAAAAACTCATCTTTCTATGATGCTTTTCAGCCCAACTGCACCTCATATGGCTCTTGTGCTGTGAGGTGGCTCCAGATTGCTGGCCTTCTCACCCCATTGCCATTTCCAGAGGTGGCAGCGTGCTGGGAATCTCCAAAACCCCCGTGGAGCAAGCAGGAAGGGTTCAGGTTGGAGCTGAGGAACAATTTCTTCCCCTCCAGGGTTGTCCAGGGCTGTCCCAGGCTGCCCAGGGCAGGGGTGGA
>JANHGL010001513.1:0-22565 GCA_024611195.1 Ceyx melanurus
GTTCCCAGCCCCACTGCCCAGCCTGGAGCTCTGCTGGGTTGTTGTGGCCCCAGTGTAGGACCTGGCAAGCTCATGAAATCAAGGACCAAGTTGCAAGCATGACACCCACCATGCAGAAGAAAGAGCAGTCACTGTGTTCCAATACTTCTGGACAAGATGGGGTGAAACAAAAATCTCCCACCCAATGTCTTTGGGTAGAGGGGAGGGCTTCCCACCACACTCCGTGGCTAGTGGGCTCCATTAAATCCATCAGCTTGCTGTGTGAGACACTAAATGGAGGTTCTGGGCTTACACTCTGCTGAGAAATTATTCTGCAGTTTAAGACAGTTGGAACAGAGGGCCTGCTTAGGAAGCAGTTTGAAATTATTGAGAGCAGCACTTCACATTTCCACAGCAGAAGCCTTTATAGGCTGGAAGTCTCAAACCTTGATCACTTCCAATTGAACCACTTATAAAAAAAAAATGTGCACTGCTGGAATATTTTAAATGACTGTGTGCAGTGTGTACTGACTGAACATTAGGGGCTTCAATTAAATAACAGTTCAGAACATAATGAACTGAAAAATTTCACACTCTCTAAAGTGAGATAAGTATGAAGTGAAAGAGAGAGAATTAAGAAATAGTGCTGTGAACGTGGCACCAGCCACTGCCTGATAAGATTCAGCCAGAAACACAACAGAACAGCTTGGGAACTAGGGTTTTTTTTTTCCAGACCCCTCAGAAGGCAGAGGAAAAAGGTCATTCTTTAATAAAAAGGGGTGACATTGCTTGTACTGAAATAGGGGATGCACTTACCCTGTGAGCATGTCTGAATTTAGGAACTTCTGGATGCACCCAGATGTCCTGGGCTCTGAGTAGATCATCTGGAGACCATGTCTCAGGTTCTGTCCTGAGATTCAGTTGATAATGAGTCTTTCTGCATCTCCTAATGAAATAATCTGTTCCTATGACCCATCTGAACCAGACAGAAGTAGTAGAGTATCTGCAATTCTGCTTACAGGATGGACAATGACACAATGAAGACCGTCCATCTGTGATTTTCTCTGCACCCCAATGAAAGGAGAAGGAGGAAGAGCAAAAGTAGAGATCCTACACCACAGCTCCAGGATACTGCAGCATCCTTTACAAAGGAAAAAAGTGTCACTTGCAGTGCCAAAATACTGCATTTTTTTATAGAGTTGTAAGAATATTTTGTGTTGGAAGGAACATTTAAAGGTCATTTAGTTCAACCCACCTGCAATAAGCATGGACATCTTCAACTAGATCAGCACCATCCAGCCTGATGTTGAGTTTCCAGTGCCAGGGCACCTACCACCTCTCTGGGCAACCTGTGCCAGTGTCTCCCTCCCCTCATCATAAAAACATCTTTCTGGTATCTAACCTAAACCCACCCTCCTCTAGTTTAAACTGTTACCACTTGTCCTGTCACAATCTTTCTCACAGGCCATCTCTAAGTACTGAAAGGCTGCAAGAAGGTCTTCCTGGAGTCTTCTCCAGGCTGAACAACCCCAACACTCAACCATTTCTCACAGCAGAGATGTTCCATCCCACTAATCACTTCCATGACCCTCCTCTGGACCCCCTCCAACAGACCCAAGTCTTTCCTGTGCTGAGGGCTCCAGAGCTGGACAAAGTTACTCCAGGTGAGGTCTCACCAGAGAGGAGTAGAGGAGCAGAATCACTTCCCTTGACCTTCTGTCCATGCTTCTTTTGAAGCCAGGGTAGGGTTGGTCTTCTGGGCAGTGAGCACAACCTACCAGCTCATCTCCAGCTTTTCATCCACATCATCATTTTGGGAACCACTGACTTCAAACAGGGGCTATTCTCCCTTTGTTCCATGGCTGGCTTGTTAGCTTTGGAGGCAAATCCCTTTACAGCCATCCCATGAGCTCTTCTTTGGTTTGAAATGGAACAAAATGAGATCCCATTCCAGTAAGTACCGTATTTATCCCTTTACCAGAGAGGGCACGGGTGTCTTTAGAGATCTTGCAAATATGAAAGATGTTAAAAAACCACCACCCAAACAGACCTAAGCAAACAGGAGAATTGACACACTTCACATTTTTAGGCTTATTAGGTTTAACAGTTCTGTGTTTGAGGTTATGTTTTCAACTGATTTATTCCTATTGCTCCATCTGTAGAATTTCACCCCAGCCTTTTCAGCCACCTCAACAGCCCCTGTGTTATTCATGATCTCCATCACATCAGTGGTCCTTTAGCCAAATGCCAGCTGACCAAAGCAGTTGCTCCCTCTAGGAGCCCGTGAAGGCTGGAGATGATGGACAGCTGTATCCACCTCTGCTGAGGATGCCATACCACTTCAATGCTCCATCTGACTCATAACCAGACCAAAAAGGTCAGAAAACTGAAAAGCACATGGACCTTATTTAGCAACTGTTTCAAGTGGTAAAAAGTCAACTCAATTTGTCAGCAACTGTTCATGGAACTATCAAGAATCAGGTGGGAGTCAGGAGCTGCTTTTATTCCAGTTTACCTGATATAAACCCAGCATATGAAAACAAACTAAAGCAAACTACAAAAGCCATTTATAAGCATATGCAGCGAGTTTAATGATTTAGGAGTTGTATAAAAATTGGAAGTATGCTCTGATCTTCAAAAAAAAAAATAAATAAAAATAAGGTTGTCAAATAAAATGAAATAGGAGGGAAACTTATGCACACTTCCTCAAGCCCCATATTGCCAAACTGATGAGTCTTGTTATCAAAGGCTCAGTCTGACTGGTCTCTTGAGGAATGTAGGAAATCCAGCTCAGACCACTGAACTTCCATTCTGTCATGTGGAGAAAAAGCATCAAAAGCAATGCAAAAAACCTTGCTCCTTAGACAGCTGTGTAATTACCTGCCCATGGGATACATTTCTACCTCCCCCCCACCCCTCAATCTGAATCTGCTTGTAATCTGAGGGCTGAGCACTAATTACCTTCTAAATTTTGCCTGTTTCACTGAAGCTTTAAGACCAATGCTTTGTTTTTTTCAGACTCCTGAGTGGTGAGTTCCTTGTTTTGCATGCTGTAGCATGAAGTGTCAGCAGTAACAATGATTGGATGGGTTTAAGGTCATCTGCCTTACAGGCTGCCCCTGGTCCTCCTGTGTAGAGAAGGATGAATGGGGCTGGACCAAAAAAATCCACTTTCCAATTCAGATCCAAGTTTGTTGTTCAATTTCCCACTAAATTCGGTTGTACCAGAGGACAGAAAGCCATTAAGATATTGATCACTTAGAATCTTTTACTTCATTTCAAAGAAATGGGCTGAATTTTTTACCTACACTAGCCTACACTCTCCAATAAAAGGTCATTTTAAACCCAAATCAGAACTTTAACATTTGATTTTGTGGAAAATGAGGCATGGTTTTCTTCTGGCTCTCACAGCTGACTTTGAACTGTGATTAGGGCTGTTTCCACATGGATTTTCTGCAGGTTAACAACATCCAAGATTATGATGCAGGTCTGTCCCTGTAGCAGGGCACTAACTGGCTGGTGATTTCCATGGCACTCAGCAATCCCTAAGAGCTCTCCATAATTTTGTCAAATTCAAATATGATTAAAAAAAAATCCTAATACTCGAGATTTAAGCAATTTAAGACACACAACATTTAGGGAAAAGCAAAGAGAATCACGTCACCACCCAGGATTTGTTTCTTTAACAAATCAGCCTTGAAATATCAAACTAGGATGCTCTGACAGATCCAATCTTTTCAACTTGAGGAAGACATGTTAAATCTCACCCTTTCGTGCAGATTTGTGCAGTTTAGACCAAGACATTCTTGAGAGCACATTTTGGTCACTAAATCAACCAGCTCTGTTTTCCCCTGCAGCATCCTTCATTACTTTATGTATCTGCACCAAAACTACTTTTTACCTGCAAGTCTTTAGAGGCTCTCTCAGACAGAAGTTCCATCTTGAATTTCTTCTCTGACTCTTTCTATCTTCTTGGAAATGGATGCCCAGGCCATACCATGATGTGCTCTCCTGTGTTTTTCAAAATAACATATTTTCCACCACAGAACCCAGAGAAGTCAGATCAGAAGAGGTTCTTTTACACTCCTGAATACCAGCCTGTCTTTGGGGGAGGCTTAATACCTCTCTTACAGCATTATTTCTTCTCCCAATCCACAGCTAGGCAAAAAAACCAAAACAACACAACACTTAATCATCTTCTATTCCTAAAGATAAACTACTTATTTCAGTATTTGTTCTAACCAAGTGGCAGGCACATCTGTTTTTTCTCTTCTAGAGACAATCTTGCAGCTTGCTCACCAAACTATTTCACACGAGCCTGAAACTACTGAACAAAACCCTGTCTTGTGACTAGAAGCAGATTCAGGCTCTGCCACCCCATTGTAGCCCCTATTTTCTTGTCAGAAAAAACATCCCAAGGTTTCTTCATCTCTAAAAAGTACTGCAAAAAAATTCAGCTTTGTGAGAGCTGCAAGGCATTTGGAAACCATTGGGAGAAAACGTGCCATGAAAGTGAATGTCTTCACTGCATGATGCAAATATATGTTAAGCAATCAAATTCTAGTTCCTAAATAGGCTTGTCTTGTTTTGATGTTCAAGGATATCAAAAAAGACATCCATACTTCTCATTTAATGCTGCCAAGATATAAAACTGGCCTGTTTGGATACAGTTGGCCAATATGGATGACAAAAATAGCTCTGTTAATAAAAAGAAGAGGAAGAGGCTAGCTAATTTCTTATTGGAAATAAGACACAAGGTCCATTTCAAGACTAAGTATCATTTTTAGGCTGAAGTTCTACCTGTTGAAACTTGTTTCACTGAGAATAAAACCTGCTTCTTGAAGCTCAGCTTAAGAAGACTGAATACTACCAGAGAATGTTACTACTCCCCAAAGTAAAATCTGAAAAATAATAAATTTTGCTGAGAGTAAGCTGAATAACTAACTATCTTTGTGCTGGGTATTTGCTTCTCGTGGTAGATGATATTTGAAATGATCACTTAGATGAAAACCTTTTGAATCAAGTGGCTATAAAACATATGTCCCACAAGTACTAACTAGCAAGCATTTAGCCAGCAGGACCACAGGGTAAGTCCTCTCCAAGGGAGAAGGGGCAGAGAGTATCTCAAGTGTATGTAAAAACCTCTGGGGACCATGAAAGAGTTTTTAAAGCAAATTACACCTGTGAAAAATAAGCCACATCAATGCAAAACTGCATTGCAGTATTTTAAACTCAAAAATCACTTTTTTTTTCTTATCCAGGGGAGAATTAGTTTCATTTAATCTTGAGTGAGGATATTAGAAAATGAATGTTGTGCACTTGTTGAACATATTAATAGTGCTGGATACTTCACACCCCTGTACAACAGGTCTGAGAAATGGTGCCAATGGTATCTCTAAGTTTGGGTAATACCAAAAAAATTATGCAGGAAACACTATTCTTTTCAATCCACAGCTGCTTGTTATTGAAGAGATTTGTGAGTCAATCCTGTATTTAAGTGTTCAGCATCAACCTATAAAACTGCTAGGCCAATATTCCAGGACTCACAATCTCAGTCTAATTCCTAAAAGCTATGCAAAAATCTATGTGAAAAATAGGATTCCAAAAAATCTCTCAGCACTGACATAATGCTAAACGTGCAATGATTTTATTAACATAGAATATTACTGCTTCTGATCCAGCTGCAAACACTTCTTCAATGGTTGATGCTGTTTAAAATTAATAAATATGCTTTTTGGTAGACACTTTTCAGAGGCTTTGAGAATTACTATATTTTAGGTCTCATTTTTAAGTGATAGTTTAAAGACACCCACCATAGCAATGCATCCTTTAGAAATTGATGCCACTACACAGAACTAAGGGTTAATTTTTCCTCTCATCTCGTGGCTCACTGAAATCCAGGTACTATTAAAATGCAGCATACCTAGGCTTTGGTCATCTGAAAACACCACCACCATTTCCTTATTCATTGTGCTTGTTTATTCTTTTCATCTGTGGTTAAATGCTGCTTTAGCTGTGGGAAAAAAATAATCACTGTATGCATGACAAAAATTAAAGGGACAAATTATGGATTTACATAATTAGAAGCTAAGGTAAATGAACAAGGATGTTAGTGGAAAATATTTTAAACAGCTTACTGTGATCTATATTTTTCTATTTCTTTCTCCTGTGGCTTTTACTTCAAAATCCATGGTTCTGCTCCTACTAACTGCTCAATAGTATCTTGACAGCAGAACTACATCTTCCCTCTCATTTAATAACTATTTATCATTCTGCATCTGCCCATTTTCAAGAAGGAATAAAGTTAAGTGTTCCAGAAATTGGAAAAAATTGAAACTTGACCTTTATTAAGTGGGTTAATTGTCACAATCTCAGCATGTATGAAATTAATGACCAAAAAGTGGAACTTCAGAGTTTCAGAAGACTAGGTTAATGTCCAAAAAAGTCTAAACTCTGACCTTCTTGACATATGCCAAAAGAAACAGCCACCCTAATAAATTACTACCTGTGTGCAATTATAATAAACCATTCCTAGCATCCAATCACTTGAATTAATTGCTGCAAGGCAGTGAGGTTATTTTACAGATGAAATTCAAGTTAATCTAAAAATTCCTTTGGAGTTCATAGGAGGCTCTTTGTGCACATCTGTTTCAGTCGAGAAATTCAGTTTTAAGGCAGGTTATTCATAACTTCTAACCACAAATCTGTATACAACCCCACTTATTAAGTGCTGAAATGAGGAGCCTTGGCTGAATGACCAAGAGCACTGAAAGTGGTGAACCAGCACTGAATAAACTGAAGGGAAATTTGCCTTATCCCATACCATAAAGCAATTGCTGGATGCAGCACACCCACATAATTCCCATATTTCAGCCTTACAGAGGAGAAACAGACAACTTTTGTAAATATGCCAACAAACTGGAGAATATTTAAATCAAACAATGTTCAGGAAAAAAAAAGAAACTTAAAATAAAACACTCCATTTGCACAGATCCAAGTCAGCAGCACAACACTTCCACACCACCCTGTCCCACCTGGATGAAGCAAGAAGCTGAAGAAAACATCTGGAGGTGAAACATCTGGAAGTGAAACAAGGCACCCTGATGGAATTGAGCCTGCCACGTGTGGGATGCTACAGGGAAACTTGCTTTTTGTCCCTTTTGCTTCCATTTAAAGGACAAATGACTTGTGTGTGCTCAGGGCTGTGAAGTTGGGGTTTTTTTCCCAACAATATATGCTGAAAATTAAATAAAAATGTTTAACTTCAATTATCCAATTCTGCTGGTGTCTCAATCTGCATAAGGGATGGTGAATCAGTTGGGAAATCAACTTTGTTCACGCAGGCAAAATTTTATTCCCCGTGCTCATCTAGATTTTAAACACCTTTCTGAAGAAGCAAAGTCAAAAATTGCAGATCCAATTGCCATCAAGCTGCTCCAAGGCACACAGGGTGGGGGGCATCACCACCTGCTTTGCCATGTCTGAACTGGATTTAACTGCATCTGGTGCTGCAGTGATGGTGGAGAAGCTTCTCCAATTTGGGAGGTTAAAAACAGCACCTAGAAGAGGGAAGACTCAGGTTCAGAAGCCTCTTGTGTGGTTGGAGCAGCTTTATAGGACAAAACAGCTTATAAACAACAATATGACCTGGAAAAAAGATAATTGAGACACTTAGTTTTTTTATTTTATTACATTTTTATTTTTTATTTCAGGTGAGTGTCCTGAACACACCACCCTCTTCTATTTTCATCTTCTATTTTCTTTTTTTTTTCCTTTGAACACTCACTGAGGCAGTTCCTAAACTTACATTTCAGGATGGCAACCAAGCCAGAAAAGATTCAGTTGTCCAGCTTTTATTTTCACACACCTCCTTGCTTTCCTCCCCCATCCAGCATCATCTTTCCTGGTGGAAAAAAGGCACCAGCTCCAGCTGTTAAGGTTTTCTAGCATGAGAGTCAAAAGCAGAAATCAAATCCCTTCTGGTTTCAAACCACTCCAGTACTGACTCTGCAACACCTGCTGGGCAATGCAGTGTCAGCCAGCTTTTTTTTGCTTGTAAATAGATCCAGTTTGTGCTGCTACCAGTGTAAAATAAATATATATTATTTATTTTTTTTAAGTGAGGTTTTGATGCTTATATACACTGAAAATAAAGATAATTATAATAATGACTAAGGATAGCGTACAAAAAAAATTTGTTAGTATATGAGCACCATGTATCACCTGTACACTGCTATTTAAAACAAATTTAACTATATTTCAGAGCCTATTAGTGATAATTCAGGAGTGCAAGTACTAGAGCACCCCACAGTCAGCAAAAGGCTAAAAAAACCAAACCCAACTCAAGCCTGGGTGTTTTGGTTTCTGCTCAGTACCACACAGGGTAGGGTTTGACCTTTAGTAAAACTTCCATTTTTGTTTTTCACTAAAATTATCATAGATTTTATATTTATTATTGTGTTGAAGTTCATGCCATGTCCCCCAACACTCCAGCAGCCATTCAGTCCTAAAATACATCAGTGGACAGAAGGAATGCACTTGAAGAAGGAAATTATTAATTATTATAGAAACTATTATAGAGAAATTATTATGAAAACTATTTAATAGATGGCAATTATGGGACAATTGGGTGATGCTACCAACTTCACCAAGGATTAGGGAAAAAAATATCTCCTAAAAAATGCTTCATCAGATCTATCTGGCAGAGCAATGTTTTGTCTAAACACTTGTGTTTGGCACAGAAGAAATAACAAGGACTGATTTTTAGTCCATAAAATCAGACAAAAAATAAGCAGTGGATTCTGGGAGCATCATTTTCAGACTGAAATACTTCAAATTGCTTTTAATGAGTTTAAAAATATATATATAACCCAAAAACACGTGATGGAAGTGGCAGCAGCAGATATTAAATATAATAAACATGTTAAATATATTTGTTGTATAATATAGATGTTAAATATGATAAACATGAAGTAGAGAAGAGTTTGTTACCTGGATGTTCCAGTGCACCTTTGAAAGATGCAAATTTCATCACTCTGGGATGATCATTGCCCTCTCCAAACAAATCACCCTGCAGAATGCAGCTAATTCTTTCATAACTAGTGGCAGGACAAGGGGAGAGTTGTGCCAGGGGAGAGTTGTGCCAGGGGAGGTTCAGAGCAGATAATCAGCAATCATTTCTTCACTTGGAGAGCAGCTGAGCACTGAAGGCTGCCCAGGGAAGTGGAATCCCCATCCCAGGGTGGTTGTGCCACTTCAGGACATTACCTGGTGGTCACAGAGGTGTTGGGAGGAAGGTTGGACTTGATCTTGGAGGTCTTCTCCAACCTTAACCATCCTGATTCTACACTGCTGAGATTTTACCCACAGTCATTCTTTTAGGAAGATTCTACTTTGTTTTTTTCCAGAGTGGACACTGCTGCTCCAATGTTGTTTGTTCATCACCAGCACCTTGCAGCACAGAGCCAAAGTAGCCAGAGGTTGTTAGGGAAACAGTTCATGTCAAATTCAAAAGGTCTGGGGTTTTGTTTTTTTTCCTTCCCCCCCTGTTTTGTTGTTGGAGAAAAGTCCAAGAAATCCAAGTGATGTCTTTCTTACAGGAATACTTCAAATAGCTAGCTAAACAGAAGCAAGAGTTGGCATTTAGCCTGGGATTAGTGTGAACAGCCTCTTAACCAAACATCATGAAGAAAGTTAACTTCAAAATGCTTTGAAAGGTCTGTTTTCATGACAGATGGTAATAAGGGCTCATCAGTGCCAATTTTTTTTTTTTGTTTCCACCTCAGTTTTCAAAAGCTTGAGTTTTAAGGTTAGTGCTTCTGAGAAACCATTACAGGCACAGAGCAAAAAAATGCAAATTACAGAGTGAGATTACTCACTGGGTTTATTGTGTGCAACAGTATTTTTCTAATGATGCTAACAGGTGAGGAGGAAGAATTTGACCACGTGCTAAAGGCCACTTTCCTTTTCTGTCTAAAAATCCCTCTCCCCCCCAGCTATTTTTCCTTTAACTGGCCAGTTCCTCCTCTCCCCACAGCCCCCAAAAGATGCAGCAGTTGGTAGCAGGTAGAGGCTTGGTTTGTACAATACACTCACTAGGGAAGACGTGGTAGAACTAGATTTTATTCAAGAAAACCCACACATTCAGCCCTGTGGTGACCACAGGCTTTGCTAAGCCATAGATATCAGCAAATACTGAACAAAATACAGTGTATCAGGTTGAATCAAAGCATTTCAGTTGGGAAAATTACAGTTAGAATTTTCAGGGAAGGCTAGTTTCAGACCATAGTCTCTAGTACAACGTTGTGCATGTTGTGGCACGAAGGGAAATGGAATATTGGTCCTAAGAAAAACCAAAATGCAATGACTGGTATGACATTTCAACTGTCAAAGACAATAATTCATAACATTCTACCAAAGGCAGCATAGAGTTACAAAAATACTGGTCCAGCATCTTCTTAGTGATGAAGCAATATCCAAGGTGCAATGGCAACGAGCCATTTCTGAGCAAAACACTTAAAAAACTAATTTTTTTTTTTCTTTTCCTGTTTTCCCCACACTGATAACTAGCTGAACACCAAAAACTGCTATGGACAACCTAAAAGAAAGTCACTGCTTATGTGCATTGCACCAGAGGTTTCTGCAAAAACACATTTTCCAAGTGGCAGTATTAAAAATAAAGCAAAATCTAATTAAACTAAGAATATGCCAAAAGACATTTTGCTGCAAAAGATCTCAGATGAGCAGATTGCAACAGCTATTAAGCTTTAAACAGTTGTCCAAGCTTGACCTTTTGATCCATTATCTTGAGCTTCAGGGTGCAAAAGGTGTAAGACAAAGTCTGGGAACAGAATTCAATCACTACTCTACTCCTGCACAGAATAAAACCACTCTGTCCTCCTTTAATTTCAAAGTCAAGCCTTGGAATGACCCTTGTGCTGATATTTGTGCTAGGACTGTTTCCACCTAGAAGTGACAACATTTAGCATGAGTGTGACCAAAACTGCTGGAGAAAGGAGACCTGTTCACTTGTGGAAACATGCATCAGATGGAGACACAACCCAAGTCTGCTGCAGACCTGGCTGTTGTCTGGGCTCTTGCCAAAAAAATCCATGAGCCTGCTTGCCTCTTCCTCTGAGAAAACAGCATCAATGAGCATCTTAACCAAAAGATAAAGGTTGAGTAAGACCAGGTAACCATGGCACATTCAATCCAACAACACAGAAATGAAGGAGGAGCAGACAGGAATATTAATCATCTTTTTCCTTTTAATAATGGTTTAGTCCAAAGTGTAGCTTGGAAAAATCTCTAGCTAGTTGTGAAATCCTGAAGAAGCTGGGAAGCGACCTCACTTGGAACAGTACAATTTAAAGCTGGGTGGCTTGGCCTATCTGCTTTCAAAGCCTCCAGTAGAACTGCCCACCTTGTCAGCAACAGCTACTGCCTGGAAATCAAAAGGATTCAGCCTCGAGAAGTTGGTGGATGTTGATTTGCAGCAGCCTAGCTCTGAAGAAGGAAGATGAGAGGTTTTGATACAGTAAACAAAAGGCAAAGTAAACTGCAATCTTCAGAGATCACTTGAAGTGGATACAATTTGGATTCTCATCAACACTGAAAACTACCAATCATAAGGTTGCCACCTTACCTTGTTTCTGGACTAGCACACCTGATTGGAACCAGGTTTTCCTCCAGTCTCCCAAGTTTCTGATCCTCTTATCCAGTTTTCTGCTGTACTGCTCTCCCACCTTCATGCTGAATACCGAGTCAGTCCTGCCTTCTGCTTTTCTTGGCAGGAGGCAGAGCAAGCTTTTAATTTCGGTAGTCAGAGTGACAGAGCAACAAAAGCACAGCAGATAGAAGAGCTTAATTCTTCCCCAGGAAGAAAATACATTTAGTTCAACAAAGGGCTGCAAAAATCTTCCAAAGGCACCTCTTTCCCCAGTTTTTGCCCGAAAGCAAGATGGCAATCTTAATTGAAAAGGGATGCTAAGTCTTTTAAATAACTTAAAAATTCTTTTTTTTTTTTTATATAAAGCAGCAAAACCATATTTCTCTGCAGAAAGAGAAATGTTAACAAAAACACACCAACATAAATGCACTGTTCATAAACTTCAGCTAATTTAATTTCACAAGAAAGTCAACTGTTAAGACTATTCTTTAACCTCATCAGTACTTTCTGAAGAAGATTCTTTGGCATCTTCAGTCTCTCTGGTACTTTTCTCTTTATTTAGATTTCCACTTTCCAACTTGGTCCCATTAAATAGAGAGTTTTCACCATTCACAAACCCATTCTCTGTGACTCCAGCATCAATAGCTTCATCGATCTTTAAGTCCCCTTGCTCTTCCACTTCTTCCAGGTTCCTCAAGACAATAGGGAGTCTAGAGTCTGCCACAGTGTTCTCCAACAAGGCAATATTGCTCTCTTCATACTTAGGAAGTGGAGCTCCATCTGCCATTTGTTTGGTGTAATACTCTCTGCTAGCAGCTGCACTCTTGACTGCTTTCTCCAGGATCTCTTTTTCCCCTAAGCGCAATTTGATGGCCATTATGGCATGGGAAGTAAGGTCATGGGTCTCCAGGAAGGACTTATCATCCTGTTAAAAAACCAAGTTTGTTAGTAACAACCAAGAAAACATTTAAAAGCCCTCCACTTTTCTCTCTGCTGAAACAGATTCCCTATTTTACTTGCAGGGAAAAAGCTGGTAGCCTCTATTTGGAGAGCCAAAGAAAATTCCATTCACAAAATTCCATTACAAAATATTAATTTTTTTGCCATCTTATTTGATTTTTCCTTCCTAGCTAATGCAAATCTGTGACTACACTTTTCAAAGTAGATGTACTACCAACCAGATGAAAATCTGTAAAGACAGGATGAGGGACAAAACACCTTTTCCTAAAATCATAACATGGAACATTTCAGACATTCAAATGACATACAATGAGAATTTTACCTCCACAGTCGTTTTATAGGTTTTCAAAAGAAGGGATGCTCTGGCTTCCAGGAATGTCCAAAGTTTAACTTCATTGCCCCAGCTAATGGGAAACTCAGAGTTGCCCAGAGTGAAGATTTTTTCAATGGCATGCTCACCAATCAAGTGTTCCTTCAGCTCTTCTGTAAGAAGGAGAAAACCAATCTGCTCAAAACCAACCTCATCATTCACTTTGTCAGTTGACAAACTGCAGAAAGGTTTCTTTTCAATACTGCAGCTTTGAGAAGCTAACCAAAAAAATTAGCTCCTAAAATAAGAATTCTCAGAGATGCTGGTTATTTCTAGGATTCTCCTCAGAGAGGGAAGTCTTGAGGTTAGGAGGAAATGGACATTCTGCTCCACTCAAATACAGATATATTATATAGCAGAGCCTCTCAAACAGCTCTGTGGCAGTGAGGTGGAATGTTTGGTATCATACAAGAAGGAGGAATTAAGGAATCTAGTGAACTTTTGGATAAAGAATAGGCCAGAGAGTGTGCAAAGAGAAACAGAATTATCTTCCTGTTGTTTTGTTTCAGTAGCAGAAACTCCCTGCAGTTGGTCAGAAAGGACATCCATTAAGAAAACTTCACACAGAGCAAAAAATACTTCATCTCCTTGACATTACACCAATTCCACTCCTCTTTTCATTACCAAATTTCACTGCTGCAAAGCAGCCCTCACAAACTTCACAAACCACTTGCATGTAGTTGCTCAGTTTTCTTAGAGAGCATTTCAGACCAGTGAATAATCTGAGCACAATCAGAGCAGAGAAATGCAATTAAAAGAAGCCCACTAGCTGCATTTTCTTTGCCAAGCCAAAATTCACCCACTCAACTCTTCTGGACTTGAATTTACTTCCCTGAAGTGGTCAGGCAGTTGGACTAGATTATTAGTTCAGTTAGAAGGGATGTACATTCTATTCTCATTTCTTAGTAAGTTCTAAAAGATGGATGATAAGATGAAGTGAAGGGAGGTTGTTCTCATCAAAGAAAGCACATGCAAAGACTGAAAAACATTCAAATATTCAGCATCTGCACAGGATCCCCAACTGCAAGGGAATTCTCTCACTGAGAAGAGAGAGAATTCAAGCTCCACAGCTCACTCATTCCCAACAATTAAAAGAAATAAAATGCTTTAGGAGTTGCAGAAAGTCCTGTATTCCTGAAATATTCCTTTAGAAAACATGGCCAAAAATTGTGTTTCTCACTAGATCATAAATCTCTTTTTAACCTCAGCTTTTCTGATCGTAATGTTTTAGATTAATTTCTATCATTCCTGCCTTGAAAAAACAAAACAAAACCAACCAAGCAAACAAAAGAAACCCAAACTCAATGTAAATTAGGTAATCTTGATAAAAATCTTACCTTCATTCATACAGAACACTCGAAGGAAAGCCAAAAGCTGGGCAGAGATTGGAGGCTCAGTGGAGTGCAAGGCAAAAACACTGGAACTAAGCAAAGAAATCATCAAACCACAGTAAATCCAAGGTTTAGTGACATACTTCTGAACTTATTTCAATATGAAACACCTTGAAGTACACAAGAAATTTGTTACAACAGTAATTGAAAATAAATTAGGTAATATTTTCTTTCTTAATTAATTATCCTGGGTGACTTGGTCTAGGTGAGCCTGCTCTGGCAGGGGGGTTGGACTAGATGATTTTCTAGGTCCCTTCCAGCCCCTGACATTCTAGGATAATACTAGTTAAAACTGGAGAAAAGCTTCCCTAACCTGTACCTGATAAGAACAATTCTCTCTACAGTTTTACACTTAGTTTTAAATGGCTTTCTTAATAAATAAAATTAAATGTTTCATGTCTGCTGCTCCTAATATTACTCTCTGGACTGCAAAGACTGCTGTAGTTCACATCTACAAGGGACAGCAAAGAGAAAACCCCCAGATTGCTTCAAATTCATCCTCATTCTCTTTTAGTTCAACTGGTTATGAAAGCAAAAGTGTTTTTTTTTCCCCTTTTATATGGTCCAAATGAGATGCTAACATCTCAGAACTTCTGTAAATATTATTGTAAGAACTTTTAATTCTCTTTACAAGCAGGAGAAATCTTACACCCCAGAAAACTATGCAGACAATATATGCTCTGTTGGACACTAGATATTTTGGAAATGGATAAAAAAAAGAACATGGCATTGTGTTTTACTTACGTTGGGATACCAGCACGAGCTAAGACCTCTGCCTTCATAGCATACAGCCTGTCACTTTTACTCACGCCAAGCTTTATTTTCACTCTGTCATGTGAATTATTATCAAAGAAAAAACCACTGTGGATCACAAATTCAGCGTTGGACCGAGTGCCATAAAAAATGTAAATCTAGAAGGATGAAAAGAGAAGTGAAGGGACAGGGGGGGGGAAAAGCTTAAGATCAGCTCACAAAACTGACATCAGTTGAAAATGATTTCCTGAAAGAGTTACTATTCTGAGTGCAAGGTGGATTGGGTTAAAGAAAGAAACACACTTTGTTTTCTGGTGGTGATTCAAAAGCTGTGTGGCAATATATTCAGAGGTAGATGTCAACTTACCCATGTAACAGAGACTTTGAATGAAGAGATGTTTGTATTCTATACTTGAAAATAAAAATATTTTGTTTTCTCCCACAGTCCAAAAATACTAGTATATGAAAATAAGCTTTCAAAGATCCTATGTCTTGTAAAGACTAAAAAAATGTGGACAAGAAGAGCTCACTAAATGGTGTTGCTGGGGTCATTTTCTCCCATTCAATGTCTTAACATGACATTAAAACAAAAGCAAAGTTGATCCATCAGCAGTGTGGGCTGCTCTTCTGAGTGTGCACCACAGAGACAGCTGATCTGTGCTCAGCTAGAATTCATCTTCCTGTTATACTCTGTATTTTTTATCCAAAACAATTCACATTAAAAAAAAAGTTTAATGTAACCTGTTTAATTCAGGGCTAGGTTGTATAAAGTACATGGGACAAGATGTCAGAGCAGCAACTGTTTTGTCAGATCAAGAGGGTATTTTCCCCTTTTTTTTTTTTTAGGAATTAATAACGAGAATAAAAAGTTCTGCACTTCCTTCTTACCCTGAGGGTACAGCAATGCTCTGGATCCCTCTTAAGCTTCCACTCCTCTCTAGCTGACAGAGGAAGGGCTCAACTGCAACAATGCCATTTACCTTTGTTTTTTCCAACTGTTTATCCTAAGCACTAAAAGCTTAACTGTAATAGTAAATTATAGCAAATCCTGTACTGGAAAACACTTGTATAATGGATTGAGGTGCCCAGGTATGTGCAGGCAGTGCTAGGTTTTGCTAACCCACTCTAGTTTTAAAACTCCTGGGATCCATCTCCTATAAACTGAAATTACATATGTGTAGATTTTGGTGTTTTAGTGAAAAATTCTATTTAATTTTCTGTGGACTTCCACTGCCTCACATGTTTTTAGTAGCAAAAGCAGGGATCAAATACTCTTCCTGCTGTAACTTTAACACTTGCACAGTGTATTTAAAGCATTATGTAATTAAAGTGCTTTATTGATGTCACTAACAGTTAAAGTTTTCACTGAAGGTAGAAAAATAAATCTGATAAATAGTGAAGTCAAGCTCCTAAAATAAAATTGAAATAGAGGAAGCCCCTATAATTGAGATGGAAAGAGCAGCTGTATGACACAGCCATTGCCAGCTGTGGAAAATCATAAATTGGATCACTTCTGGAGGAACTGTGGACCCCTTTTAACTCATCATTCCACTACTGGGGGAAAAAAAAAAAACCACCCACAGATCCATGACTACCAGAACAAATTGTAAGAGCAACACACAAAACAGACAATCACTGTAAACCTCAGCATAGCAATGAGGATAAATCTACTTCTGGAAAGACACCCTTTAGGAACATTTTCAGACACATCTTTGTTAAAAGGAAGGTAATAATAATACATGAGAAAAATGAAACTCAAAATATTATGAGGTATAAGACTGGCAAAAAAAAGAATACATTAATGCAGTCCGTGTGCAAGTTTTAGGTTAAGCATGGTAATGAAAACAGGGGTGAAATAGCTGGCAACTGGGCTGCATTTAACCTCTTGTTAAATGAAAACTAACAACACTGTTTGGAAAGGCTCCACAACCTGCTGCTGCAGCCAAAGTGATGCTCCAAATCTAAAATACACCTGCTGCTGGTCCTTTGTTTATGGCCTTTTATTCATCTCATCCAGAATATCACACCCAGTGTCTCTGCATTGACTGGTGATTAAATATTCCAGCTAGCTCTCTAAAATACAAGGAATCAAACTCTCCTGAAGTTGGTGTCTATCAAGTGATGGAAAATATTTTATTCCCCAACAAATGTGCACTTATGTAGCTCAGTAGTAATCTCACACAAAATGAGCTCAGCATAATAAAGTTCCACTGTAGCAGGGCTGCTAGGACTAACATTTTGTAGGGAGTCACTAAGTGTCCCTAAAAGTTAATTAAAGGATAATTCTGGAGATAACTGTTCACACTACCTGTTCCCCAGCCTTGAAATCTTGGAGGGCTACACATTCACACCGGTCATCTTCCAAATTGTAGCCTGTAGTGATCTGTCCAAGGGAAAAAAAAAAGAGTAACAACATCACCTTTAGCACTTTGTCAGTGGTGGGAGAGAGAAACACAGTGTCCTGTTGGAAGCATTATGGGAAAATCAGCATTTTAATTTCTCTGCACAATGTAATACATCTGGTAGTGATTGTTTGAGGATTCCTGAGCAATTACCAGAGGAAAAAAGTTACCTGAAGTGGGCAGAAGGTTGTGAGGAAAGTGCCCTCCCCAGCCCAGAGTAGGTCCTGTGCCAAAGCTGGCAGTCTGCTACAAAGTTCTGGAGCTTCCAGTCACTCCCCTAAGGCCCAAGGGAGCAAGGCACTGACAGTTCCATAGGCTGTGCTTTATCCTTCAACTGCCAGCACATTTTTGATCTCTCAATGAAAAAAAGGATTAGATAACTGTGGCTCTTTAGGGGATACAATCTTCAGAGAATTAGAATTTACTTGCAAATAATCCCTTTATCTAAAAGTTAAGTAATACTCTTAAAATGCTAAAAGGATTTTGATGATGGTGGCAGGCACTGGAAGAGGATAAGCTCTCTTAAACCTATACTTCCCCCCCAAAAAATAAGTTACCAAACTGTAAAGGGGTCACTCTAACATGTAAAGCTACCCTAAAAATCTTCTATTTTCAAGTGACAAACAGCATGTTCTTCACCAAGATGCTGGCACAGATTCAGCCACAGGATGGAACCTAAGTGGCTGGACAACCAGGAGGGAATTTTTATGGTAGATATTCCCAATTCAGTGCTGAAAGAGCACAGAAAAATCCACTCTAGGCCTGAGGAAAAACCTAGAACAAGCTAAAGATTCTCTGTAAACAAAAGCACACCTTGATAGGTGAGCTGTGCTATACCCCCATTCCCATCTTGGATGCAGTTTGCCCACTCCATGGATTATTTTGAAAGCTAGGCTGATGTTTTCCAAGTTCAGGAATTGAATGCTGCTTGGATCATCCAGCCCAAGCCCTGCTTTCCAAGTGAGCATGGGGGACTTGTCTCCACTGCAGCAAACCTCAACTAGCAGCCCCCAGCACTCCCAGGGCTCTGCAGAGCTGATACCACCATGGGTTTGGGGTATGGTGAGATCAGAAGAGAACATGACAGCCCACTGCAGAACACAGGGCTGGTGCCTCAACCCCCTCCCTGGGCAGCCTGGGCCAGGCTCTGACCACACTTTCAGGGAAAAATTGTTCCCTAATTCCCAGGATGCCCCTTCCCTGGTGCACTGGAATCCATCCCCTCTGGTTCTGTCACCACTGCCCTGTGAGCAGAGCCCAGCACCAGCCTCTCTGCACTGGCCTGGCAGGGGCTGCAGAGAGTGAGGAGTCTCCCCTCAGCCTCCTCTTCCTCACACTCAACACTCCCAGCTCCTTCCAGCTCCTCAGCACATTTATTCTCCAGACCCTTCCTCTGCTTTGTTGCCTCCTCTGCATTCACTGCATCAATGCTTGACCTGTCCTGAAATTTCTTTAGGGTATAAATTCAATGAAACACTTCTGAATGTGAAAAGTTCATTCCAGTCTCTTGAAATGCCTGTGGAACTCTGAAGGACTGGGGAAATTCCAGCATGTTAGCAGGATTCTGTCAGTTTAAGCAGATTTCACTAGAGTACTGCTCATTTTTTAATAGATATATTTGTTATTATTATTGCCCTTAAATAAACAAACCAAAAAACCCACACCCAAAACAAACAAAACCAATACCCCCTCCCCCCTAAAAAAAATCCAAACCCCAAACCAGCAACACTTCAGAGAGGTTTTTTTATAAAGCATAATGGAGTGTTAAGACTCTTATTTCCTCCTTCTTTTAATAGCAGTCATGTAAGAGAATTAACAGGGTGTTTACTCCTCTTCCCACATCAGAGCTGACAAATTGCATCCCTTCAGTTTTCTTTCTGAAGCAGCCTGATACATGAATTTCAAGTTGAGTATAAAGCATGCAATAGTCTGCTTGGTCAGTGATTAAGGATGGACCCAGCCCAACAGGCAGAATGTAGCTTATTCAAAGCTCTGACAGAACTGGTAATCAACCTCTGACTGTCAAAATCCAATCCCACTAAAGAATAACAATGAGAAATGCATGAAGACAACCATTTTGATATAGTTCTTAGAGGCAGGTTGATCTAATTAATAGTGTCAGAAGCAAGGAAAAGCTGGCTGGACCTAGCTTCAGTTAAAACCCAAAGAGCATTTTATTATCTAGCTCATGGCCCCTGTGGAATAAAGCAAGAAGAGGGATATAAAGTAGCTGTTTGACTCAAGAAGTATGTCTGGAGTAGACTAGGTGGGGCACCTCCAATGTCATCTTTTGTTTCTTACTTTTTCTGCAGTGACCAACAATTCCCTTGGTGTGTTTTAAAGGGATGTGCTGTGGTTGGAGCAGAACTCACCATCATCCCACCCTACAAGCTACAATACAACCTAATCTCAGCAGCTTGTTATCTTAGCAGTTTCCCCCCAATTTCTAATAGTAAGACAACAAAAATAGGTTTAGAACCTTTCCTTAGCCCCACAGTTGTCTTGCCTTCCTAAATCCATATCCATTTAAACTACTCTCTGCAGAAAGATGAAACAAATGAGTGAAGTCTGCATATACATACCAAATATTTCATTTCAGCACCCTCCCCCTGTTGCTCTGGAGGATCCACTAGCATAAAACAAATGCTTCCAGCCCTGATATGCTACTGCATTAACAGGTTTGGCTCCAGAGGCTGGCTCCATATCAAACCCATTGTTAAAGAGCATAATAAAAATAAAGATTACTTTATCAATTTAAATAGGAGTTTGAATGATTAAAACAACTAGCTGTGTTTTTAATATAGGCTACTTAATTTTTTTTCCCCCTCCCAGAACCTTAATTCTCTTCCTCTTTCCTCTAATCCCAACTTTGAAGGCATACATTAGGAGTTGTCTAATGAATACAGACAAGTCTTTGCAAAAGCATCTGAAAGAGATGCCCAGCAGGAAAAGGGTACAGGAAGTACTGATGCTTGCAGCTAAGACTTATATTGCAAAAATATACATTTCTGAAGTTTAAGTCATGCTCTTTATATCAGAGACTCTCATAGGAGCTTTATTGTTCACATTATCAGATGGCATAACAACTAGTGAAAGGCAAGAATCACTGCTGAAGAACATTATGTAATAGGAAAAAATAATAAAATAACAAACACCAAACATTTGCAACTTTTTAGCTTAGCCTACTGTGCTTATTTGTTACAGTTTTAGTAACCATAAATTAGCTAAATGTCAAGTGAAAACCAACTTGCTTTACCATTTTTTCATTTAAACCAGGCTTTTCTTATATTAACAATGCTGCTGTCCTAACACTCAGGTCAACTTTCCCACAAGAGAGCCAGATTACTTGCCTAGCATGGTCATATTCACTGCTGATGATAAATAACACCTCTAAATAACACAATAACCCATTGACTGGAAACAAATCTAGAGGGTATGAATTTTGAGGCGTGTTTGCTTTGTGCAAGAAAGATTTTGATTGCTTCACTTTATATTATTTGATGTGATTGGCAAAATAACATTGATAAGCCATCCTCTCAGAGGTTTCCATTTCCTCACTTCAACATTAGCCAGGCTGTTAATGAAATCAAGACCTCATCCTCTGAAGTAGCTCACGTAAGCCCAAATGTCAGCACGTCTGACTTTCTAGATACATATGTCACCTTTTAAATGTTTAATATGCCCTAAAGTAGTATTTTTGCATTTTGTTTCTTTGATGTAGTAACAGATGTAGTGTTTTTGTTGAACTAGGCTTTGTTCTTGTTGTTGCTGCCTCCATAACAAGGCTCTTTGGGCATGGTTAGGAGAGCAGGCAATATTTCTTAGTTGCAAATTTCAAACTACCTTCCCTAATGGTAGCTACGAGAGGCAACTTCCATCATTTTCTGCTTTCCTAGTCTCAGAACAATTCTGTCCAGTATTGTGGATCTTTTTCAGCCCAGCAGAAGTCCACGTCAGAAGAATGTTCCAACTCGGCTGAAAAAGAAGGTATCATGCAACTGAAAACTTTTACAGGTACACTATGTGATATGGCACATAACTGGAGTTTCCTCTAGATGAGGAAAGTTCTCCCTGCAAAGCTACCACAAGACATTTAGGCAACTGACAAATCTTCCTTTCAGACATTAGGTTTTTAGGGTCGCTTGGGAAGATGAAATACCTGTGTTAAGAAGTAAAATGAAGTTATTAAACTGCTCTTCAGCAATAGAAAGGCTTAACACTTAAGCCCTAAAGCTTTTCAGCAACACTGAAGAAATCCTTACCAGTCCATTAGTGTGATTACACATGTCCCACAAAGGAATTAGAGCCAGTGTAACTCTGGAACCATCTTCTGTCGGAATCTGGTTCTGCCGCGTCATGACCGAGGAAACCGCCCATCTACAGACACAGACACGAGAGGCTGTTCAGAGCTCCCCTGCAGGGCTGGCTGCAGCACAACCTGCAGCAATCCTGCAGCCCAACATGCAGCAATCCTGCAGCTTGGGACTTTCCAGACTGGGTTTTCTTACAGATCACAGGGGTTCAGGCAGAGCAGGATGGCCCCTGCAGGAGTCGGGGCACCCCAGGTCTGAGACTCGCTCCCCAGTCCCTGTTTCCAGCAGAACCTGCAGCAGCTTCTGATTCCCTCAGCCAGGAGCTGCTTCCTGGACCCCTCACACACATCCCAAACCTGCAGCAGCAGCTCCCATCTGTGTGCAGGCTCTTGGAAGAGACAGGACTTACTCTTCCCCATCCTCCCTAAAAAGGCTTAGGGAACCAGTATCAGCACCTGACACCAGAATGGGAAATGCTTCAGATTGATTTCTGGCTTAGATCAGTAATTAATTATCAGTAATCATAACTAATTCCTATTTTTTCTGCTTAACAGAACAGAGGGGAGGAAAAAGTGCCAATATTCCAAATATATCCAGGTAAAAAGAATGAAGAAACACAGTTATATATTATAAAACTACTTTAGCACACAGACACGATTCAAAACCTAAGTCAGATTAAGCAAATGAAATACCAGCTACCAATTAAAACATAATAATCAGAACAAAAAA
>JANHGL010001520.1:0-37222 GCA_024611195.1 Ceyx melanurus
TGGGGGCCAGACCTGCCCGGGGCCCGGGGGCCTCCTTCTCCGCCTTCTACTGCTGCTCCTTCCCTCACAGCCAGCTCAATTCAACGTTTTTGGAGCAAATGTGGCGGGTGTTTTGGTTGTTTTTGGTTGGGATTTTTGGGTTGGGGTTTTTGTTTGTTGCAGTTTTTTTGTTCGTTTGGGGTATTTTGGGTTTTGGTTTGGGTTTTTTGTTTTGTTGTTTGTTTTGTTTTGTTTTGGGGGGGTGTTTTGGGGTTTTTTTGTTGTTTTTTTAATAATAATCTCCACCCCCCCCACCTTGATTTCGCACCTCAAAGATATCTCAGGATCAGCTAAAACATTGAAGGGGGTCTATAAGAAAGATGGAGACAATATTTGCACCAGGATCTGTTGGGACAAGACAAGGGGTGAAGGTTTAAACTAAAAGAGGAAGATTTAGACTGGAGAGAAGGAAGAAATTTTTGATGCTGGGGATGGTGACTCTGGCTCAGGTTGCCCAGAGAGGTGGTGGATGCCCCATCCCTCAGAACCATTCCAGGTGAGGTTGTCTGGGGCTCTGAGAAATCTAATGTATTTGCAGATGTCCTTGCTCAGTGCAGGGGAGTTGCACCAAATGAGCTTGAAAGGTAGTTTACAACCCTTCTACAATTCTGTGATTCTATGATTCCCCTATGATTTCTTGCAGTCATGAGGCTCCCACCATGGCCAGCAGCACTGTACAGTCACAGAATTCACATCTTCATATTGGCTTCAGGACTGTCTCGAGTCTTGGCAGTCTGTTTTTCATCCTGGCAGCCTGGGAGAAAGTCTGTGATACTATTTATTCAGCCTCAATGAAAAGAACAGCACAAAAGAGAGCTATAAAAGGTGGGTACATGTCACAAACAATTACCAGCAGTGATTTAACACCAAATGAAAACATAACGTGTAATAAAACGGGATTTATTCTTGTTCCACCTCTGTCTTGCCTGTCAAGCTGTTGTATTGTGTGGCACAGGCACGTTGCTGGTGGCACCTCATCTCCAGCTCAGGCTTGATGGATGGAGCAGATTTGCTGTGCATCAGCTCTCTGCCCACGACTGCACAGTGGCGATTACTGCAGAAGTGGGAAGATCATTAGAGGGTTGGATTAAATGACCTTTAAATGTCCCTTCCATCCCCAAATATTCTATGATGATAGAGAGCTCTGGACCAGGAAAGGCAGCCTGCTTGCTGTGGATCTGTGGATCACTTGGTGCAAAACATCCCTGATTCCTCTTCTGCAGCAAACACTGATTTGGAAGGTGACTTTGGACAGGGACCAGCACGGGTGTTCACAGACTCACACAGTGTATGCATCTGATTGATTAACCTTGATCTAAGCTGTTCTTGTCACTGGTATATCAAGCCTTGGTCCAAATGGACCAAGTGATCCACAGACCCATCACCTGCCCTGCTGCTTGCTGCTGCATTCCTTAGCTCTGCTGCTTGGTTACAGCTTGAGCTGGTGGAGAAACTCATGTCTGCCAGGAGAACTGCCAAGCCAACAGATGCCCTAGCCTGGGCATATGAGGAGGCAGTGACTAAATGGAAAAGGACACCTCCTTGCTTTCTTCACCCTACCTTATGGGAGGATGCAAACCATACAGAGCCTCTCAGGGGCGCAGGGTATGGACTGAGCAACAAATGCAAGTGGCAAGGATACAAGTTATGATCAGATGTTAGGAAAAAAAATTGCCTTCTGAGTAGGATCAAACAGTACAGCAGGGTTGCAGGGAGGTGGGCAATGTCCATCCTGGGAGACAGCCAACTGTGGATGGGACAAGGTGCCAAGCAACTGATCAATGTCCTGCTTGGAGTGGAAGCAGGACCTACAGAGGTTCCCTCCCACTGTAATCATACTGTGGTTACATGCCTGACCCTGGTTGGTGGTGAGAGGGAAACCTCCTGGCTGGTGAGTGCAAGTTTAGCTCAACTTTGGTGAGATGGAGCCTGCTGTGGTGTTTGATCATCCCCCCAGACATGCGGTGGGTGCATTTTTTTCCTGCTCTGAATGGTTCTTATGCCTGTTGCCCTGCTGAGACAGAGCTTCCTCTTACAGCATCTGCTCTCCTGTCATTTTGTTCACAGAGAGCAACAGTGCCCTCTGCTCCCGCCTCTATTTGGAAAGTCACTCCCTCACCATTTAGTTTTGGAAGCCACAAGGCTTCAGTCCTCCTTAGCAAAGCTTTCCCCCTCTTCCACAAATCCAGCACTGACTCACGGCAACAGTCACAAATGTTTTCTCACTCCTCTCACACATCATCTCCTTCCCTTTCCCACCCTGCACCAATAGGCTCCCCCCTTTCTAAAATCATGGTCTCCTTCCCGTTCTCCCAATACCATGTCAACAAGCTCTCACCCCTGGTTCTCCACTAAATATTCATACAGACTGCCAGGGCAGGGGTCATACAGAGGATAAGCACAACAGATGTTTTATCTTGGTGTGGGATGGAGGATGCTCCATTTTAAACGGAGGGTCTATTTCTAAATGCTTGGCTGGACCCTCTAGAAATTAAGAAAAAGGAGATTCTGGAAGGGACAGATCTCAGTAGGAGCAGGGATTGATCTGGATCATATTGGATGGACAGAGTGTAGCATGTCTTCCTACTTGGAAGGAGCAAAATGTGACTATCCCATCTTACATAGAGGAAAGTGATGTAGAAGGGGAAAATCCTTCCTCCATCCACCAATGTGTTGGGTCTGGCTTTCTCCTGCTAGGTTTTTGCCCACCCCTTCTAAGAGAAAAGCAGCAGGTGGAGCTTTGCTTAGTGCCCCTATGGCACAGCTCAGCTCTGCCCTGCGTTCCATAGAGAACCCATTGAAGGGGATCCATTCCGCTCTCAGCTGTTTGCCTCCCTTCACCATCCTGGAGACCTGCCTGTGCCCTTCTATGATGCCACTGAAAGTACTTGGGAAGGACATCCATGATGGTCTTGCTTTTTCATGATCAGACCCCATCTATAGCCATGGCTGTAGCCCCTGCAGAGAAAAATATCAGCAGTAGAGCGAGAGTCTCTCCCACAACTTCTTCTCCAGATGGTCTGTGGTCCCCCTCATGCTGAAGTCCTGGTCCCTGTCACTCCTGGCACCATAGGGACCTGCTCCCTGAGGCCATTGGCTTGGGGAGAAGGCAACCTGGTGACAATTTGTCTGTCCTGGGACTGGGAATCCATCAGTCCTGAGCTCAGACCTCTTTCATCCCCACTGGCTTTGTGTCAAAATTCTGCCCGATCACTTAAAAGTACTTTTTGAATGTCAACCAGTCACTCTCTGGTCACTCAGCCATCCCTCTGTGCACCATTTCCAGACTACCATTTTCCATGTGGTCACCCCATCTCCTGAAAGGCAACAAGTTTCGGTTTATTCAGTGTAACCTGACTTGCCCTGACTTTGTAAATGAGTCATGGCCCAGCAGTGATGAGTCCCAGCACTCACCACCACATTGTGAGAGCCGCCTGCCCCAGCCATCCCAGTTCTGCCCTGTTCCGGATGGGCTTGTGCAACTTCCCCCAGGGCCCTCGTAATGCCTGGCCCAGCTGGTGGGGATTTCTTGGAGGAAGCAGCAGCCTGGTGGGGTTTCTACCCGCCTGGAGGGGTGGAGGCATCACAGCTGTGGCTCCACCATGAGCCTTGGGGCTGTGGTCCCCAGGAGAGAGGTGAGGGTAGGGGATGATAGTGGCTGTGAGAATGGGGTGAGGACATCTGCGGGGAGGAAGGACAGGACACACAGGATTTGTGGTGAGGACACCCATGAGGATGTGGATGGAGACAGCTGCTGGGATGGGGGCAAAGTCACCCATGGGGAATGGGCAAGGTCAGACATGGGGATGGAAGCGAGGAAACTCATGGGGATGAGAGATGACACCCATTGGGATAGGATAAGGACGCCCGTGGGGATGGGGTGAAGACACCCATGTGGATGTGGATGAAGACAACTGTTGGGATGGAGGGGACTGGGCGAGGACAGCCAGGGGCAGGGGAGGTCCAGACCCCCTTGGTCCCCAAGCGAGGGGCGCCTCCTGCAGCATCCCCGTTGGAGTGGGCTGGGCTATGCCGTGCGGGGCTGGACCGGCTGAGCCCAGGGGCATCCCTGGCGCCGTCTGTTGCCGCCCCGCACGGTCTCCCTTCGGGAGCGGGGCGGGCCGGGCTGCGCGGAAGAGGGGGCCGGCGGGGCCGTCCCCGGGCGGCAGTGAGTGCGGGGCCGCGGCCAGGGTTGGGGAGCCCTCCGAGGCCACGGCCGGGCGAGCCGGAGCCGAGAGCCCGGAGGCCGGCCCCCAGTCTACCCCGCCCCGCGGCCCGGCCTACCCCGGCCCGGAGGCCGCCATGGCCTCCCGCCGCGGCCGCACCGGGTGAGCGGCAGCGCCGGCCGGGCCCGAGCCGACCTCGAGCTCCGGGCGCTGCCGTTCCGCCCGCCGCAGGTGCTACTGCTGCTGCTTCCCCGGAAGAGGAGCCGCCGCGGGCCCGGCCGGCGGCTGCTGAGGCCGTGGAGGAACCGCCGGCGAAGCTATGCAGGAAGGTGAGCAGCTGCCGGGAGTCCACGGGCAACTCGGCCTGGGCCACCCCCACGGCCCTGCCACGCGAAACGTGCCGCTTTTCCTGTGCTGGCCACCCAGAAACCTCCCTTGAAAGCCCACGGCATCACGCCCCCTCCCGGGTCTCGGAAGGCCGAGCGTCGCCGTTTTTCCCAGTCTCCTTTCTCGGATGCGTGCTGGGTGTCCCTCTTGCCATCCAGCCTGTCTGGCCACCAGCTGGGAGTGCACCCCAGCGTGGTTTCCATCTCCATGTCCTGTTCTTCCACAGCCCTTGTGATCACCGAGCAGCCAGTGTCCGTCTCTGTCCCTGTGGGATACACCTTCACTCTGCGGTGCAGAGCCAAGGGACGCACGTCACTGCAGTACCAGTGGTTTTGTCAGCACCAGGTAACTGGGAGCAGAGGTGGCCCTGGGTAGGGCACCAGGCTGGGTCCCTGCCCACAGGAATGGAGCTGGGCCTCTGCAGGCAGCCCTGGCAGGACCCAGGAGGCTAGAAGGAGCAGGGGATAAGATATGTGAGTGTGCTGAGAGCTTCTGCAGATGCTGGGAAGGGGTATGCAATGGAGAAACTCCTTCTTCTGCATCCCCACATCTGGATGAGGGGAAGAAACCAGGGGTTTCCACTTTTCCTGCTCTTACAAAGGGCCTTCTGTTACCTTCGACTACCAACGAGAGGGGACTTGCTGCCCACTGCCTGTGTTTTCTTTCTAGTCCATCTGCCAGCAGATTCCTGGTGCCACCCAGCAAGACTTGCCTGTCACTGCACAGCAGACCCAGCTGTACACCTGCAGAGTAAATGACCTCTACAAAAACGCTGTCTTCTCTGACTGGGTGAAGGTGGAGGTCCATCAGTGCGTTGCCAGAGGTACAAGCACATCTTCTAGCTTTTCTCTGTATTATGCTTTGCTCCCTCTTGCAACAGTGATCCTGTGCAGTTCCTGGGGTGGTATGTCCTTCCAGCTCAAAAATCACAATACAGAAGGATTGCTCCAGTGATGTTAGCCTGTAGGTCTACAGCAGAAGGTCCTCTGGGTGTTTCATGTCCCTGTCATGGTCCTAATAATCCCAGCTGTATGTACCTGCTCCTGCTGATCGCTTGTCATGGGTTTCCCAGATTTATGCTGGGTATCAGCCTGTTTGCATTGCATGGAGGGACTAGAAGAGGCAATCTGGCTATTTCAGAGCTCAGCAAAAATGTGAGCAAAAAACCCAGGTGGGGTTGACTTCAGGGTGTTGACTGTGCCCTTGGCAGGGAAGGGCAAGCATCAGGTTTGGGAAGCCAGAGGCAGGGCTTTGGTGTATCGCTTGCTATCGCAGGTGTTGCTCCCAAGGATTCCCTGCTCCCAGAGGACCAATTCTGTCTCTGCTTCATAGGACTGCCCCCTCAACTCTGGCGAGGAGAACCAGTTGTTGTCCTTAACCCCACAGAGCAGAGGGTGGAGGTGGGGAAGCCGCTACAGCTGCAGTGTGCTGCCATGGGGGTCCCAGCCCCAAGCTACCAGTGGTACTGGAATGGGAACCTGCTGGAACACCAGAAGAAAAAAAAACTCTTGGTAATGTTGCTTTGGGGTAGTTTAAAAACTTTGGCTGATGAAGTTGGGTCATGGGAGAAGCCTGTAGCTGCAAGGTGAGCAAGGGAAAGGCTCAGAAGCCTTGGAGAGACTGCTGAAAATCATGTTGCTGTCATCCTTGCCATGACAGGCAGCCTGGCTGACATCTACCTGTCTCAGGAGTGCTTTGATCTGTGCACTCAGGTGAATGCCAGCAGAGAGCAGCCTCTCCTTGCCTGTCCTCCACGTCTCTCCAGCCTGGTGCTCAGCCACTTTTCCTTACTGTGTTGTGGGGTTATAAGAAATCACTCCACATATCACCTCTGTTGCTTTGAGAGCTGGCTGAAGGACTCTGGGTGAAGAGGGAATACATTTTATGGGCCTCTTTCAAAGCTGTGGATGTTTCCCTGAGAAGTGACCGATTCATAAATGCATCAAGGGCTCTTGCTTTCTGTGGCAGCAGCACAAGAGCAGCTATTGTATGTCTGCAAGGGGTGCTGCAGAGTGGTGGGGCTGCTGGAGGGCTGGAAGGAAAAGTGGTTAGTCCTGACAGAGCAGAGTCAGGGAGACAGCAATCTTGGGTTTGTGAAGGGTGATGAAGAAGAGACCTGATCTCAATGATATGAGAGAGAATGGTGGCGTCACTGCACTTTTCACAGGGAAGTTTGGGGTGGGTGGTGATGCACTAGAGCCACAAAAGCAATAAGAACTCTGTTCTTGGAGGTTTTTACTGCTCAGCTAGACAATGCTGTGGCCAACCTGACCCTGTGGTGGCTTTATTTCCTCTCTGAGTAGGAGTCTAGGCTGGAGAACCACAGACGTCCTCACTAGCCACTGCTGCTCTTGTCCTGTGTCAAGAGAGATGGATTAGAGGTGAAAACTTGCCACAAGAGAACAATGTGCATGATTGGAAATCTAGAAAATGTCACCTAAAAGGAAAACCTGGAAATGTTCTGATGTTGGCCATGCACTGTCCTCCCAGTGTAGCTCCTGGGGCAGTATGGTTATGACACAGGGTTTCAGGGCTGCTGGAGAAATAAGGGAAGACATCTGGGCAGAGGATTGTCATGGTCTAGAAGCTGGGCTCAGCAGCAGACCTTAGCATGTGGCCTTATAGAGCTTCTTGGAAATAAAAAGTCATGAGACATCTCTGTGAGGCAGTGCAAAGCAAGAAAATAGACTTTGAATTCCACGAACACGTGTGCCTTTGGCAGATATTGTCTGGGGGCTGCAAACTTTCACTATCAGTAATGTGATTTAACTTTTTATCTGTCTAGATCACCCATTCAAAGGTCAGTGACTCTGGAACATACCTCTGCTGTGCCTCCAATTGCCACGGAGAGCACTGGACCAATGCTGTGGATGTTCACGTAGGTGAGCAGAGCCAGTCCACAGCTGCTTTCCTGCAAATCAGCTTTCCAGCATCAGAAGTAATTTGAAAGGAATTTAGTGCTCTCGCCTGGAAGCACTGAGTTGATGAACAAGGAGCCCATGTTACCCCACTCAGGGGAAGCTGGGCTTCAGGGTGCGTGGGATTAGGAAGTAGGATGTGTGGCTCTGGCACTTGTACCTTTTTTAACAAAAACAAAGGCCTTTGATTTGAAATAACTGCTTTTGAAGGAAGACTTCAGAGCAGAGGAGCAGCCTGGGGCTCTGCAGGGAAGCTGGATTGTCCCGGCAGTCACGGGAACAGCCTGCAGAGCACAGTTTCACACCTTGGATATAGTGGCTCTGGTGATCTCAGCATTGCCACCCCAGCCCCGCTGAGCAGCGGGTACAGGCGGCTGTCACGCCATGATAACCCAGATTCCCTGATAACGGGGCTCAGAAGCAGCAAGGGCTGTGGTGTCTGTAAAAGAAAAGCCCCCAAAGCCACTGTGTGAGGTGCTGCTGGTTCCCCCAGCCTGTCAGAAAGCGGCCGTGTCAGAGCATGTTGAGCTCTCTCAGATGCTGGTGGGGGTTTTCTGGGTCTGAGACTCTGGTTTCATAGCTCCTGGGCCAAAGTGCAGCGGGCTACTTTGCAAAAACTCATTCACAGCCTTGCTGAGATCCAGGGGTGTTCTCAGGCACGCAGAGCTGGAGGGGATGTGCTTTATTTCGGGAAGGTTCAGGCCCATGGGGCTGGTGGTCCAGGCCTGATGCTGTGTGAGCTGACAGACCCCAGGGAGAAGAGGGTTCCCCAGAGCCTCAGGCGTGCTCCGGTGTGATGGCTGCTTTGGCCTCCTGCCTCTGCCCTGCTGTGAGATAGGAATAGCCTGAGCTGTCTTTTCTGGCTCTTTACTCCATCTAGAGATTTTTCTATGCCATGAGCTTCTCATCTTGCCTTTTAGGCTGGGTTTAAAATTGCTCCAGAGTGCAAACTGGTCCTGTAGAGACAGGCAGTGAGAAAGGGGCACCAGATTTGGTTGGGTTCAACATGTTACAGCTATGTAGCTTTAACATGCAAAAGGTGGCTCTGTCAGTGGCAGAGGAGGATAAATGGGCTTGTTCCAATGGCTTTCCAGCTGTTCCTGCTGCATTAGCAGCACTGATTCAGGTGCTAAAGGTCTTCCAGGCCCATGCTATTTACACAGTTAAAAATACACCCTTAATTTCTTCTTTGAGAGCATTTAGAGTTTTAGGGGTTTTTCCTGGGCTGGATTTTTGAAATTTATTTTTAATTAATTTAAAGTGGGTGCTTGGTGGCCTCTGATACAGTTTTCAGTTGCTGTGGGAGGTTGGAGTGGGTTTCAGACCTGCACTGGGTGCTGGGCCACAGGTTAATCATTTCCCTCTTATCTTTTCCAGGTACATGTTGCTCTGAAAAGTTTTTTGGTGAGTACTGTCATCTTTTCTTCCTGAGCAATTGCTCCCTTAATTAAAAGCCAGGCTCCAGGGTGTATGGGAGCACAGGGTGTAGGAGTGGGTTGCCTGCAGAGACTGCTTTGAGCCTTTATAGCCCATGCTGTCACAGGTTCTGTGCCTCTGGGATCAGAGCTACAAGGCACAGGATGAGTCCCTGCCAAGACTGAGCAGCCTCAGCAAATGGAATAAGATTATTCCTAATGAGTATTGACTTCTGTGTCTGCCAAATTAGTTTAGAAGTGTTGTCCACATGATACCGTTGCCCTTCCTCCTCAGAGCAAGGCAAAGCTCCTTGCTTCCACTGCTGCTGGGTGCCACCAACCTACTTTTCCTACAGTGGAAGGAGGGGATAAAGTTAAATCCCAGGATTTCTTCCCTTCAGCCTCATGGGCCTGGCTCAGCACATCCCCTCCCAGGCACCAAGGGCTTTTGGGAGGGCACTTCAGGCTTGCAGCAGCAGAGAGTCTATCCTTCCTGCCTAGATGTAAAAAAAAGATGTCCTGTATCCTCACTCCCAAGAGAAGAAGATGAGGCCTTGCCTCCTGCAGAGCATTTACAGCTTTGTCACTTGGTGTTTCTTTCAGCTACAGGCAAGATAGCTCTTCTGGTGGGCAACAACTGCTACCAGCATCACCCCAACCTCCTGGCTCCTGTGACAGATGTGTTTGAGCTCAGACTTCTTCTGGAGCAACTGGGCTTCCAGGTTGTCTCCCTTCTGGATCTGAACAAGGCTGAGATGGTGACAGCAGTCAGTCAGTTCCTGCAGCTCCTGGGGAAGGGATTCTATGGTAAGACAAATCCAGCCCAGCTCCCTGACAGTGCTGAGCAACCACTGTGAGGGTAGCAGCAGCTGGTGCCAGGAAGGTGCAGGGATGGGGCACTTCTCTGAACAGCTGTTGAATTAAAAGAGAAGAAAACAAACTTCTTGGGGTGTAGATGACAAAATAGAGAAGATTGGCTTGCTTGTCCACATCATTCTCCATTATAAGAGCTCCTTTTGAGCCATGACTGCTGCAGCTGGCCATAGTTTCTTTGTTTCTCTTTCCTGATGGTCTAATTTGGGTCTCTGATGGCCTTTTTGCAGAAGAGTGTTCCAAACTGCAAATGGCTTTGAGGCTGGGCTCTGAGTTTATCGCGTGCTGTCCTCTGTGAGAAATGTTCCTCACACACAAAACCAGCCAGCAGATATTGTGGGTCTTAAAGCAGGTGTTTGGATTTGCTGGTGAAAGTAATTCCTTTGGGGTTTCTGAGATTGTCCCAGTGTGACAGATACCCTGAAAACACCTTGTTTTGTTGATTGTTTTTTTGCTTCCAAACCTCAACATGAGGCTTCTCTCCACCACCCTCCCAGCCCTGTGGCATGACAGGGCACTCAGAAAGTGAAAGTCAGCACGGGCAACTTCCAGCCTGGTGCTCAGCATGAGGTTCAGACGTTGTGCAATGGACAGCAGCACAGTGAAATGTGGCAGTCATCTTGTTCTGGGAAGCACTGAGTCACCCCAGGAGGCTGAGCTGGCAGGGAAGGTCTCTACGTGGTTGTTGCCACTCCGTCCCAGCACGTCATCTGATTACAGCTTATTCCTGTGACTTCATCTGCATCTTCCTTTTGTGACTGCTCTCTGAAATCCCCTTGCATCTCAGGCTTTCCCTCCTTTCCCAGACCAGGGTTCTCCCATGGCGCTGCTGTTCCCACCCTCTATCTGTAATGCACAAGGACCAATGGGTGTTTTGCCCGTGGTGCTTCCCTTGTTTTCATAAGCATCAGAGAGAGAAAGACGTGGAAATGGGAAACCTTTCATGCTGTCGTGCTTATTTAAACTTCTGCATTCATGGCTGCTGATCCTTCCTGACCAAATTGATTTTGTGCAATGGCAGAGTAAACATTGAACAGCTGAGCTGCTGAACCCCAGTAAGTCTCAGGTGTTTGCTGGGCACAGCCTGCTCCAGGTGGTGGTTTTCCTCAGAGCTTTCTAAGCTGAGTGATCTACTGTTATTCAGAGGCAGTAAACTCCAGTGCAGGCTGGTCCCAGCAGCACCACTGAGTTCCATAATTGGTGGCAACTAGACTTAATGGTGGGACACTGGGTCAGTCTGCCTGCTGATTTCTCCATCTGAAGTGGTGCCTCTCACTGTGCTGTGTCTTCTGGCATTTCTTCAGATGTTTTCCTTACATACAAAAGCAAAAAGCAAACCAGGTAAAGTGTAAACCATTAAAGTTAACTCCTCTTGTTAATAAAAACAACACAATCAGAAGATGTAAAGGATTCCTCCTAAACCCTGCATATTGATTTTTCAAGGCATTAGCTCCAGGATAAACATCTAGAACTGCCTGACAGGTTTAGGATTCATGTAACTTACGTGCTTGGGAAGGTACCTTCAGGGACAATATAGGTAACCTGTTAAAGCTATAGAGATTTCACTGGTGACTGTGATGGGTGATCAGAAACCTCCATGTCCATGTGTCAGACGTGCACCTGCACCTCTTGGTGCTTCTACCTGTTTTTTCTTGCTTGAGAAACCTGGAGGTGATATCTCCTGTGTAGCAACCACCACAGCTGAAGTCAGGAGAGCTTTGCATAGGCATACAGAGCGAAGCAGGAAGCTGGAAGGAGAGGGCTGACTGGTTTTCACCTGACTGTCATTGTGATTTACACTCCTACAGTGCTCAGTGGGAAGGGACCTGGGAGTCATCAACACAACATCAGGGTTGGTTGTGGCTCTCCTTATCAGATCTTGAAGATTTCCAGGCATGGAGTCCACAACTAACCCACCTGCTTATCCCAGGATACATCTGGGTAGTCTTTCCTCCTGTCAAATATGACCCTCCATGGTTGGTGCTTGTTGCCTCATGTTGTATGGTCCATGCTGACAAGGAGAGTAGGGCTTTGTTGTCTCTGTAACTGCCTCTTCAGGAACTGTAGGCTCTTCCTCTGCCTTCATGTCTCCATTCCAAACAAGCTTCTACCCCCTTCTCCCAGACCCTGTGCCCCAACACCCTGCTAGCCTCTGCTGGCCTTTTTCTAGCTTTTGCACCTTCCTCTTGAACTGAGATCCTTAAAACACAGGATCTCCCTCCATCTCCTAGCGTAGCTCTGTCCCCAGTCAATACTGGCTCATCATCAGTGTCATGTCCACTGTGACCACAGGCCCTTATCTCCAGGCTTGTGGCTCAGCCAGTGCCCTCGGGTTTATCTGCCCCAGGGCAGCACTTTGTACTCGTTATTGAACTTTCTCTGAGATTTCTCAAGCCCAGATTGAAAACTGGTTTCTTTTCCAGGTACAGGAATATTGTGTGGTTGCATGTTCAAGGTGATCCATAGGCTTCATGGTGGCTTGCCTAGCTCCTTTCCTTCCAGCTCTCCTCTTAGAAAAGCTGTGGAGGATTTCTGAAGCCCCAAACATCTCCTTAACGGCCTCATTACGCAACCCTCAGGAGGACGAGGAATCCCCCCAGATGTTATTCTGAGCATCCTAAAAAGTCCCGAGTTCAAAAAAATGATGTTAAAATTGCAGTGAGAGCAGAAAGCTGCAAGTGAACCAGCAGGAGTAGCCATCACACCTTAATTAACCCGTGTGCTGAAACTCCCTGTGCCTGGAGCCTCCCCTTTTTAATTTGGTCTTCAGAAGCTTGTCTCTAATCAGCAGCTTTGACTCACGAGATGTGGGAAGAGCATTGAAATGTTAGAATTAAAAAAAATCCTTTCCTCCTCTGGGCAGATTGCTGACTCTCCTGTTCAGAAGGAGGGATTAAGTCCAGGAGAGGTTTGCAAAGTTGCTCAGTGATGGGAAACTCTTTGATTGGAATGTGTTTGTGGTTTATGTAGCATGAGGAGCACTTGGCAGTGCATTCAGGGTGCACAAGAAGACCTCAGGAATGAGAATATTTAATGTTTGAGTTGTTTTTTGTGGGTTTTTATGTAATATCTCCTTTTTTCCAAGAACCTGGTAATGAATGTCATCACCTCCCTTTCACATACAGGAGGAAGGGCAGAGGGACAAAATCCATGAGTGCTCAATGACTTCAGTGGCCAAACCTGAAGTGCCTGCATTGGATTTTTCCAGAAGGCTTCCTTTTTTTTATGTGCTTCTGTAGTCTCAGGGGAGGTTTTTCTCATTTTGATTTGTAAGTTATGAAAGTTTAAAACTTCCCCCGCTGTCCCTGGACAGTGATCCCCAAAATGAGGAACCCAAACCTTGTGGGGCACCTGTGGAAACAGTCAGTTGAGTAACTTTGCATTGTCCCCTGAGAATAGAAACCAAAGGCAACTTGAGGCCTTTATTACAATGAGATTGTGCTTTCTTCCTCCATAAAGTGAGATTTGTGCTTTCAACCCTGCATCCCTTACAGCATCAGAGATCAAAGCACATGTCCTGTGAACTACAGGGGCAGGAGCAGTGGAGGGAAAGCAGAGGAGAGGTTACTTCATGGTGTGTGGACTCTGGCAGTGAAGACGGCTGAAGAATTTCTCCTGCTTTTGCCTCTTAACCATTTGTTCCCATTTCTGAGCTTTCATTTTTTACCATCCCTCTGTTGAGGTGGTGCAACTGTGTGACCTCAGAGAGGTATTTTTAACCCATTTCAGTTCCTCAAGCTGGCTTCCGTCAGCATGCCCCAGGCAGTTGCATGAGTGCTGGGAAGGGGTGGCCAGCAGCTTCCCTTCAGTAAGCTACAGTCCATGTGGGGATCCCTGTGTAGAAGGAGAGCACTTTGCTGAACCCAGGGACTGGAGGGAAGCACCAGCTTGAGCCATGAGGAGCTCCTCACTTCTGGCTTTTCAAGCTGGATGTCCCTGTGTTGCCATCTCTTCTGAAGGCAGAGACTATTTATCTAAGAGTAAAACCAAAATTCTAGTTGGGTGTTGGACTTCCCACCAATACCTGAATGAATCTGACTTCTCATCTACCTTACAGGGTTGATATCTGGTCTGAGGTTGTTGAAGCACATGGTCCATGTGTTCTGGACATCTGGAGAGCTCATTTCCCTGCTTCTTACCTCATTTTTCATCAGCTTATAGATGTGTGAATGTAGGCAGACCTGTGAAACCTGGAGAGTGTTTCCCATCACCTAATCCATTGCTAGTCTCCGAAGTTGGGAAGCTGAGGAGCTCCTTATGGAAAAGGCTGTTCATGTAAAATACTTTGTTGTCACATTCTTGCAAAAAGCTGCTGATTAACTGAAACTTTGTACAAAACCTATACTCAGCTTGGTCCATGCTGAGCTTGGGTGTTGTAGCCCAGATGGTTGTGGAAAGGTGTAAACCCAGTAACTTTGGGGGTCTCCTGATGAACAGTCCTGGCAAGCACAACACTGGGATGTGGCCGTGGGGAGCTGATTACAGACCTGCAGGTTTGCATCCTAACTCTCCTCTCCTTGTTCCCAGCTATATTCTACTATGCTGGCCATGGGTACGAACGTTCGGGGAGGAACTACATGGTCCCTGTTGATGCTCCACAGCCTTACACTCCTGAGAACTGTATCAGTGTGCAGAGGATCCTTCAGAAGATGCAACAGCAGCAGACAGCCCTGAACCTCGTCCTACTGGACACCTGCAGGAAATGGTAGGTGCTTCTCCCCATTCCTCACCCAGGAGGGGCAGAGTGTGGCCTTTTGAGGGGATGTTTTTTGGGAAAGGTCCCCAGCTTCAGTCCCTACTTCAGCAGTGGGCTTCTCCACAACCATGTGAAGTGTTCCCATGGATTGCCAGGGGGGCATCCCCTGGTGTGCTGCTGTGCCCAGGCCTCTGTCAAAGTTTATCAGGGTGTATTTCATCTCCTCATCTTAGTGAGAAGAAAGTAACAAATATCTTAAGCTGTGCTACTTGTTTTTTACTGGCCTTAAAATGCTTCTGAAGTGGTCATGTTGTGAGGTAGGACCCAGGCTGCTGCAAAGGTTGTAGATCAGCTTTTTCCCCTCTGTCTGTGGAAAGCCCATCATCCTCCCTTGGCCTGTAGTTCTCTACCCTGCAGCTTGCAGGCTACAGAAAATTACCACTTGCCCATTTTCAGCAGAGATAAGTAGACTTCTCTAGTAGAAGCAGCCATTAGTTGATTTATTTCAGCCTCCTGAGGCAGTCTCCCACAGGTCAGAAAAGATCTGGAGGGCAAATGCAGAAAAGTCTTCCTTTTCCTCCTGTGTTTCCTACAATAAGAACCAGAAAGATGTCAGGTCCATCCAACAGGAATTGGATAACATAGAATAACACTGCTTCTGTGCTTGTCTTTTACCCTTCTGAGACTGGGAACAGCTCCAAGGCACTGGTGTAAACTGGAGGCAGCTGGTCCCCATGATATTCAATCTAGTTGCAGTCAGAGGACAAGGCTTGACCATTAAGTGCAACCATGATATCCTTTACTCAGTGGAAACCAGGACTGTCACCCCATGTCTGCCTGATTCTGGAAGTAACAGAGTCTGTGCTTATTAAGCAACAGGTCAAAGTTGTCCCCATCTACCCACTTCCCTGTAGTTGCTGTTCCTGCAGGACTACTGACCAGCTTCTGTTGCTGCCCAAGTTAGAGGAGTGGTTACATTTGATATGAGGGTTGATCTTACTGCCATCCATAGGAGGTGGAGCATATGAGCTCTGTCCCCTCCAGGCACATGCTGACCTCAACACTGACCTGTGCTTTGTCTCCACTCCCAGGTACAACCCGGAGTGTGCCCTGTCCCAGGTACAGCCACTGGAGCCCTGGGGCAACACTGTTTATGGCTACGCCACGTAAGTGCACTTTGCCATCACCAGGCTGTGACACGGGAGCAAATGCTGCCACAGCCATATCTGGATTTTCAACTGCTGTCACCCACCAAGACTGGCAGAAGGGATTATTCTCTCCCACCCCCCTCTGCTGCTTTTTCCCACCCCATGTCCTGTCCACACTCTCCTAGGACAAAGACAAGCACTTTGTGTCTTTGCTTGAGGAGCTAACTCAGGCCTGACCCACGCCCAGTGATTCATGCCTGTTGTAGAAATGTGAGGATGAGTCCTTGATCTTGCAGGAGTGAAGATGCAGAAGCCTATGAGTTGCAGGATGGGGAGTTCAGCTCTGGGATCTTCATGAAATACCTGAAGAAACATATTCTGCAAGAGAAGAAGGTTACACACATGCTGGAGGATGTGTTAGAAGGTAAGGGATGATCTACTTGTTTCAGTAGCAGGGGTGAGAAGAGAGAGCAGCAGAAACCAAGCTGCTCCATGCCACCCTATCCCAGGTGACCATCCCTCCCTAAAAACCACATCACAGGCCATGCCCCATGGGAACTTCTAGTCACTTGGAAGCAGTATGGAGGTGTTCATGTAGGCTTTAAAAGGCAGGGTGGTAAATAAGGAACCTGGACTGACCCTTGGGCTTCCAAACTCTCTCCCCCAGACATCGGCCGGGATCCTTTGGTCACTGGGAAGCAGGTAATGGAGATCAAACACACTCTGAAGGAAGCCCGATCCCTGACGGACCCGATCTGTCTCCTGGGAGCAACTGCTGGGCGCTGGGGACATGGCCGCGGTGAGCCATGCAGGGCACGGCGAGGGCTACCAGGTATGGGGAGGGGAGAGGACTGGGTGTCTGTCACAGTTTAGGGTCAGGGTGGCCCCTCAGACCAACAACAGATGCTCTCTGTTAACCCCCTCCCTCCCCAAAGGAGAAGAGAAAGGGAATAAGGGACAGAGACTGAGCGATTGGAAAAGGAAACTAGAACAGCCTGAATTAAAATAATAACAATAAAAATGAAATATATACAAATATTCAAAACTAGTATCAAACCCAACCACCCTGATGGCAGTTACATCACTGTCACCACTGATACTTTGGAGCAGGCACTGAGAGAGCTCCAGATTGGGCTCAGCAGCAGATGGGAGCTGTTCAGGAGCTGGATTTTGGTACTGGATGCAGGGCATTGAAAGCAGAACGGACAGAGTCCTCCTGGATGCTCTGAGGAAGGAACCAAAAGAGGACCTGAGCCAAGACAAGCCAAGCTGGCAAAGTGGTCCAAGAGGGTAAAGAGAAGGGAGAGGACCCCCAAGAGAGATACCCTTCAGATCCCTCAACTTTACACTGAGTATGATGTATATGGGCTGGAATCCCTCACTGGTCACTTTGGGGTTACCTGTCCTGTCTGCTTCTCCCTGCTGGGGCAGCCTTTCACTTTCTGCACCTCCCAGTGTGGTACACAAGATCCAGCAGTGACCTTGGTCTGCATTCCAATCCTTGGTAGCAACTCCAAACATGGGGTGTTACCACTCCTAGAAAAAGACCCTGCCTGTGGAAACACGCTGGTAACTGCAGACAGTGCATGGAGGTAGAACTGAGCTGGAAAGTAAAATCACTGACCAGGGTTAGTTCTGTTCTCACTCAAACCAGAACAGTGTCCCCATTCTCCACAGGGATACTGGTCTGCAGGCAGGTGTTGGTGGGACTCTCCAAGGAGCTGATGCCTCTTGGCTTTCCTTTCCAGAGCCCCTGAGCAAAACGGTGACCTTCCCATGCAGGGCACAGGTGGAGCTCCGTTTCCACCAGCTCTTCTCCAATGTGGTGTACGTGTGTGCCAAGCTGCAGCCTCTGCCCGCCCATGTCACTGACACCCGCCTCCTGCTCTGCCATCCCACCGTGAGTCTGGTCCCCTTCCCCTGATTCCCCAGGGCAGAGGGGGGAGGGTGGTTGGGGGAGCGCAAGGGGTCCCTAGGGAAAGGCCAAACCGATGTGGGAAAGGGTCTGCTCCTCTGCTACCTCTGATGCAAATAATCCTCTCTGCAAACACCTCTCTTGAGTGCTCCTCCCACACTTCAGTGCCCCCAGGCTGCCTTGCCTGGCTCCCAGTGCATCGCAAAAAGGATTTAGTGCCAGTTCTGGTGCCTTTCATCAGTGATTTCTGGCCTGCCTGATTATTGCCTGTGATCTGATAGAGGCGAGGAGCCTTTCTGGTTCCCATGTTTGAAAACTATCTGGCTCTTTGAATCACACCACTGTGCTAATCTCTCTTTAATGCAGCAACACTGAACTGTAGCAGCTTCCTTGCTCCCTTTCTCATGCCTTTCCTAAGAGACCGTGTACCCAGCGAGCTCTGTTCTGCTGGTCTCTGAGCCACTTTTAAGCATTGAACTCACAACTCCTTTCTGCTAACTGTCTTCCTCGTTTTCTGTAGTCCCTCTGCTGAAGTTTAGCGTGACTGTGGTGGATTGGTTGGCCCCTGTTGCTCGTGGAGGGACACAGCCCATGAGTGCATTGCAGTCACCGATGCAGCGCGGTGCCTTTGGAGCCTGATCCTGCCCCTTTCCAAGCTGGAGCATCGTTTCCCCTTGTGAGCTCCTTAACCATGAGTGAAAACTGCACGTCTCTGGGTGTGTGTGTCTGCATGTGCTTGTGTGGAGACTGTGGGGAAAGAGGAACTAGCTGCTTACTTCTACATCTGAAGCTGTCTCAAGAGGGACTGGGGAGAACATGTGTTTTCATCCACATTAGTGAATGGAAAGCTGGAAATGAGCTGACACTGTATGTCACAGCCCAGAAGCAAACTTGCACCCTGGGCTGCATCAAAAGAAACATGACCAACAGGCAAAGAAGGTGATTCTGTTGCTTTACTCTGCTCTGGTGAAACTCCACCTGCAGTGCTGGGTCCAGCTCTGGAGTCTGTTGTACAGAGACAGGGACCTGTTGAAGCAGGGCCAGAGTAGCTCTAGCAATGATGGGACCCCTCTGCTGGGAGGCCAGGCTGGGAGAGTTGAGGTTGTTCAGCCTGGAGAAGAAAAGGCTCCAAGGAGATCTTCTTGTGGCCTTTCAGCACTTCAGGGGGCCTGTCAGAAAGATGGGCACAGACTTCTGAGCAGGGCCTGATGAGACAGGACAAGGTGTGATGGTTTTAAAGTAAGAGAGAGATTTAGATGAGAACAAAGGAAGAAGTTTCTGACATTTGAAATATTGAGGGTGGAGAGACTGGCCCAGATTGCCCAGAGAGGTGGTGGATGCCCCATCCCTGGAACTATTGCAGGTGAGGTTGTCTGGGGCTCTGAGCAACCTGTTCTAGTTGCAGATGTCCCTGCTCAGTGCAGGGGGGCTGGACTAGATGATCTTGAAAGGTCTCTTCAACCCTGTTCTGTGAAAAAGTCTAGCCAGAGTAGTAGGATCCCTGTTCCCATCCTTCTGCACGGTGGTGCCATATCACACTGACCTCCAGTGGTGTCTGCTGACATAGCAGCTCATCCTTCCACCAGGCTGCAGTTCATCTGCCCGATATTAGATGTCCACAGCGAGACCACATACTCTGGCCTGTGGCACCACAGAGAGACACACGGGTGGCTGCAGAACACCTGGCTCCTTTCAGGATCTGAGCAAACCTCTGCGGCCTCACTGTGCCAGCCTTCCTCAGGAATGCTGAGGGGAGCTGGGGGACTGAGCTACACTTGCAGAGCTGAGATTCAGGAGCTGGAGGCTGAAGGCCAACAAAAACAGGCTCGATGTGAGGTGCATGTTGTAAAACCTTGTGAATGAACCCAGGCATCTGTTAGGTTGAGAAAGAGTAATTTTTCCCACCATTTTTCAATTCTGCTTATCAAAGTGACTTGAGCTGAGATCTTGGGCTCACTATAGGGCTTGCCAGAAATAATTATGATGGGATTTTCTAGCACTGACGGCTCTTGTTTGGTTGTTGAGTGATCTTCTCTTCCATCCTGTGTCTTCCCTGTCTTGCATTTTGACTCAACAACCATTGTCTTCAGAGGGAGGCTGCCCTGGGACATACATAGAAAAAACTGATACTGAGACCTGACACATTCCCAAGTTGGTTTTTTTCTGTCTGTACTGTTGAAATACTTAGTTTTAAAACTTCTTAATGTTGGATCCCCTTGTTTTTAAGTCACTTGATCAGGAGCTGTTTGATCTAGTGGTCTCTCTCTAGGAGCTGTGTTCCTGTGGGACATGGCTCTGGAGAAATGAGAGGTCCAGGACAGCTGGTGGATTTTCAAGGATCCTGGTGAACAGGGAGTCAAGATGAGCAGGAGGCCTGTGTGTATGTGCCAGAGCTAACTGAGCTCACAGGCAAAAAGGAGGTGTGCAAGGGGTGGAAGAAAAGGCAGGTATTGTAAGAGGACTATGGAGACTTGGTTCAATCATGTGGGCATGCTCCCTCTGCCTCCCTGCAGAATCCCAACAGCCTCTATCATCAGCATGCCCAGTGCAGCTTCTCTTATCAACAGTGAGAAATTTTTGCCAGGGTTGAATCCTCTTTCTGCACCACTGGATTTGTCTGTGAGCCTGCTCAGTCTCCTCAGCTCTCATGGCTAAAGCCATCCTAGCATTGGCAAGCCAGGCCATCAGGATCACACTGTGGTAGTTGCCAGAGCCCGATGGCAGAGGGAAACACCTTCCCATGGAAGGTGCTGGTCACCCATCCTAGAGGGATCAAATCCAAAGCAAAATGATGTTTCTTAAGGCCTTTATTCCTTTGTCCCTTCTTGTGTTATTAGTGGCTCCAAAGTACAATTGCTACCAAAGAGGATCTCAGAGACAGGGCTGGTTTGGATAAGTTTGAGTAATTCAGTGAGAACTGACAGCTCTGTCAGTGGTGTGGGGCTAAGTGGGCATCTGGTGTAATCCAGAACTTCCTCCAGCTATGGCCTCGGGAAACAGGGCTTCCTGTTGATAGGCACAAGGCAAGTGTGTAAACTCTCTGCATTTCTGTTGTTTGCATGCTGTAGTACGCCCCTTGTAAGCAGCTTTCCATCAGCCAAAGTGTCAAGGGCTTTGGCCAGCCCTGGGCACTGTGGAGAAGCAGCACATCTGGTGGGCAGTTGCATTCTGTACCCAGGCTGATGTTGTATTTCCCTTGCATTTCCTCGTTTTCCTGCCCCAGGCGATGGACGGCGTGGCCACACTGAAGGAGAGCCACCTGCACTCTCTGCTGGCCTCTGTGTACAAGCAGGAAGAGGTGGACTGCGTCTGCCAGATCTGTGGGCTACAGAAAATTCAGGTAGGGACCTGCCAGGTGTAGTTCTCAGCAGTTCTCCTGCACCCTCACTTAACTGGTACTCCCTATCTGTGCTGGCTCTCACTGTGTGTCTCATGACTCCACATGGACAGTGCCTGAATGATGTCAGGGGAACACCCAGACCGATGCTAGAGGAGCTTGTTATCTTCAAGACAGAAAAGCCTCCTTCTTTTGATTTGCTTTGTCTGTGCTGCCTGGCCAGGGAGGCTCTTCTTTGCCCATATCAGCCTAGAGGAGATCAGACTAGCCCAAACATTTCAGAACAATGCTGTGTGCTTGCCTGAGGGATGGGTTCAGGGGTTCACGGGCTGACCAGGATCTCTAGCAGTGGCTGGGTTTATCCTGCCATCATGCTGATGCCACCCAAGCCTGATCCAAGCTTTGCCTCTTTAGCACACTTCAAAAGACACTGAACTATTTAAGGACCATGAGAGAGGGGTAATTGCTAGTCCCCTTACTTGTCTCTGCCAGCAGCTTTTCTCTCCCTGAATAGCAGTGTTCACCTTGTGTCTCATTTGCTTTATTTTTCTTTTCCCCTCTAAAACCCAGCCTGTGGATCTTGCCAGCTGCTTATCTGCTCTGTTCCATTCAGGCTCACACCAAACACTGCTCTCAAGCTGCTGCCTGGATCTGCCTACAACAAGTCCCATTTGCTGAGTGTGTGACATGCCTCAGCATATGGCAGCTCTTTCAGTTCTTGATTGTTCCTGGAGCTTTTGTCTGAACCCTTCCCAAGCATTTGGTGTTCTTTTAAGTGCAGACATGAGACCCAGACCCTGCTTTGCCTGCCAAAATAATCTTCTTGCTCCAGTATATATCCCTCTGTTTTATACAGCCAGGTGTCTCAGGCTCGTCCCATGCTGAGGGTTCACGTTCAGGGAATAGACTGCCATAAATATTTTATGATTTCTTCACCAATCTAAAATAGTGCCAGGCTGTGAATGGACCCCCGTGGAGCACAGTTGTTTAAAACTGTTGTCTTCTTACCATGTAAAGTGTGTTTTCTTTCAGAGGTTCCTATTTCTTTCCCTCATGTACTCTCCTCTGCCATGGACAGCAGTTCCGTGCTGTGGCCATAACAGATGTTCCTTGCCTAGGTGCATCTCCTCTCCCTTCCTGCTCCCCTGGGCCATTATCCCAGGGCTGATGATCTCAGAACCCTGACTAGGATGATGAGATCTCGAGTGAGGTGGCCTGATTTTGGGAGAAGTCCTGAAATCCTGAGGCCCATAATCTTTGTGAACGTATGGATCAGCTCCTGCAGCAGCATTGCTCCATCATGCCACTGCATGGGGCTGTGAGCCTGCACAACAGCCAGCCAAGGCTGCCTGCTGTGCTTGTTGACCACAGCAATGGTGAAAAGCTCTGCTTCAAGTCTTTGTCTCCAATTCATTTCATGTCCTTTGCTCTCCCCTTCCAGACAGATGTGGTCCTGCAGTTGAATTTGCATTACACCCAGCTGAGCACAAGGCAGAGGACTTATGAAAGCCTGCAAATGACCCTCCACAGATCTCTACCGGGGCAGTTTTTCAGCCAGGGGAATTACTCCCAGCCAGACTATCAGACAGCTGCTGCCTGCACAGATGTGTGCCTCTGGGATGTGTCAGTACTGCGTGTGGACCCAAAGGAGCAGGTGTCTCTGAGGACAGGTTCTGGCCACAGCTTGCCCAGCAGCAACCCCTCTAATTTCAGCAGCGAGCCAGAGGAGAATGATGAGAGCGACCTGAGTGAGCTCTGCTCGGCACTGCTCCGGGCTGGCCCGGGGCAGGAATACCCCTGACCCCTGTGGGCTTGGGAACTGTTTAAGAGAGCCAACAGTTATTCCAGTGCTAAATGCATCAGAATCCATCAGCTACTTTTCAGCCTCCACGATTGCATTGTCCAGATGAGGCCAAGGCAAGCCTTCTCCCATCTGCACCTACATGCAGGACCCGAAGGCCGCTGGAAGTAACCCCTGTCCCGCAGGAGCAGCAGGACTCAGCAAGGAGTCGTCACTGGGGCCACCTGACAACTCATGGTGTTGCCAGGGAAGACCCAAGGTGGGTCCGAGTCAGGGGCAGCCCGGGGTGTTTTCTGTGAGCTCAGCTGTGCCCCAGAATGGTGGTTCCAGCGTCAAATGCCACGGGAAGCCCTCAACACTACAGACTGGTGCGACAGCAGCAACACAGTCTCAGCACCAGCCACAGCTCAGGACACGAGCCTCGGCTGATGGAACCTGCTGGAGCCGTGTGGATCTATGAAGCTCTCCCCCCCCAGGACTGCTGTGTGGTTTTTTTTCTCCTCGTGAGTCCCGCCTGTGTCAAAGCAGGTTTTAAGTTATGCATTGTATGTATTCCTAAAGGATGTATTTATACCTGGGGCAAAACAATTGCTTGCCAGGAAGAGGAAGGTCAGATGTTCTGTCAAGTGTGTGTTTACAATGGAGTCTGGTTTTCCATCAGAAATAGCCACCAGGCAGGCACACTTGCCCCTTCTAGCATGGTACACAGGGGCAATGAAGGGTGTTACTTCCTGTACAGTCCCGAGTTCCTCTCAGATTAAGAATTTCCTAAGATGAGAGATGGAGAAGGAAGAACCTAAAAAAAAGTATTACCATCATTTATTTTTAAGTGCCTATCTGTGCATTCACTGTGGGCAGTCTCAAGCACTACTTTTTGTGGAGAACCAGCTGTCCAGAGACAGCTACAGGTGATCAGGGTCCAAGGGACAACCCCAGTGGGCACAAGTCCCCTCCCTGCTGGCTTCTCTATTACTTGTTTGATAAAGGTTTCAGCACAGGTCCAGGTGATTGCTCAGCAAAGGCCTGGGAGGGTGGCCAAGTAGTTAAACAGGGTCCCATGCCCGCAGTGTGGTGTGGGATCTCCATCCTTGCAGGACAGTTAAGTCTGGGCTGGTGAAGGTGCTGCTGAACTGATCCAAGCTGGTGGCGTGCTGGGCCAGAGTACCCTGGAGCTCCTTTCTGCCTATTGTGGTACTGTGAAAAAAAGAACTGGGAGATCAAAGACTCCTTGAGAAGTTAGGGGTGGGGAGAGTGCCCAAGCTCTGTTTTCTGTCTTGGCCTGAAAAAAAAGGGGTGGAGAGTATTTTCTAAGCTTTGCTTCTCCTTCAGCAGTGAAGATACTTGTATCTCTCTGTCTGCGGTGTCCATTGCATTATGGAAATATAGGAAGTGTTCCTTCCAGATAAACCATCCTACAAGTGCTGGAAACCTGTCCTAAAAGAACAGAGGAGACTTTTAACCTCCTCACAGTAAGCAGATCCAAGGGAAAGAAGTGAGACCCCATCTGGCTGACAGTCTCCTAGGAAAAATGTAAAGCTGAAAAGCCCCCACCAAATTTACAGAATACAGTTTAAAGAAGGTAGAGAAGCTATCCCAGCAAATAAAGTAATTGAAAGGTCAGCAACTCAAAGATAACACCAGCAGAAACTTAGGACAGGTCAGTGGGAATGGCTCTGCAGGCCTTGGGGATGAACTGGGAATCTCTGAGGATTATACACACCCTCCTGTACTCTTGGGGCAAAAAGTGTTTCTGGATCATGTAATCCAAGCAAATGTCACCTGTGAATGTCCATCTCATTCAGAATGAGTCTGTTGATTATTTTCTGAATAAAACACTACTGGTGTTTTCAAATGGACAAAGCTTCATGTTGCTCTGAGGTAACTGGATTCAGTTTTTCTCCCTAATTGCCAGGGTGTGACTTCCTGTGGACCTGCTGAGGTTTTACATTTTGAAATTCACCTTCTAGGCTCTAATATGTGAGGATTGTTTCTTTTTTTAGGAAACTACGTATTGAAGCTTGGACTTGAAGGTGGATCACATGATGATAGAAGAGATGAAATAATGTCAGGTGGAACATGTAGATAAAATAATGTCCACTGTGAATTAGCCACCTCCTTTGTAAAGTGTGGCACTTGGGTGGCTGGGTCATGCTTAGGAGGCCTCCTGTCCTGGTGTCAGCTGCAGGATTTGGGTACCTGAGGTACCCTGATTTGTTTATGATGGTGTCTTCCCTGCCATCCTCCCTCTCTTAAGCCGTTCTTGTGCAATTTTTTTTATCCTTCAGGTGGAGCTTGAGTGACTCCGGTCATAAAGACCTTTAATATGGTTGGTGTAAAATTCTGTCACTTCGCTTTTAAAGGTGTAGATTAGGAAAAATTCAGGGCTCAAGCTCAGTGAAGGGTGATCACACTTTGGAGGTGGGCAGGCTTTGGAATGGAGGTGTGTTTTGGGATTATAATGGAATTATAATGAGCACAGTTCACACAAAGGACAGCACTTTGTTCAAAAATTGACAGACTTTTGGCCCAGGGTGGCAAATATGCAACTTATCAATTCTGTAGTACCATCAAATTCTCATTCCTGTGGTGATACCACAGAGCCTGGCCATGGAGTCTTCGCTCCACCCTCGGTGCTGTTTTGCAGGACATGCTGTTCAGGGAAACACCGTGGAATAGATTCCTTGCATACCAGCTGCAGCTGCACTCTGCCCAGGAAGTTTTTTCTATATTGCACCTTTCTTTCATGTGTGAGCAATATCGTGCCTTTAATAGGATTTTAATTTCCAAGTCATCTGCAGTAATGATTCCACACCAGGTAGTGGCCGTCAGGCCCACACAGCAGGCAGTAACTGAAGATACCAGCCTCAGGACTAGGAAGGAGGTCCTGAATCATTTAGTCCAGGTGGTGCTATCAAAAGCATCATGTCCCAAGTGGCCTTTATCCATCATGCTTTGCACATGGAGACACCCACGGCTGTGTGCTCCCCTCTCCTCACACTGGCAATCATCCTGCTTCAAACAGGAGGTTGGACTAGTTCCCTTCCAACCAATGCTTCTATGATACTGCTACTGGAATATATGCCCAAAGGCATATATGTAATCTGAGTTACTCTGAAGAGCAAGCAAACTGGGAGATGCAAGGCTGTTTCAGTGAAATTTCAGTGAAAAAAAACCCCAACAAAACAACAAACAAGGATGTTGGTTCAGCTCAACCAGTTCCAAAACTTTTAAAACCTAAAACTTAAGGCAGTTGTATAAAAGAAGGGAAAGGTGGTAAAACAGCTCATCTGGAAATGTGAGATGGGTCTGATTCAGTTCTTCCAGGCTTCCCCCACAAGTGGATTGCTCAGTAATGAAACCAAGAGGATGGCTTTAAATAAAAGGTGTGAGCGAAGCCACCCCCTGAACAGGCAATAAACAACAGGAGATAAACACCCCCATTCAGACCAGCTCCCCTTCTGCAGACAGCTGGGGTGTCTCCCTGGAAAGAGCAAAGACAGAACCCATTTGGTGTCATGGTGGAGCCTACAGACTAAGACTTAATTGTGATAAATTGCAGATAGCATTGCCTCTTCATGCAGTCCCAGAGTTCTGTCAGAGATGATTGCACTGACTGTTTTGCCATTGTTACAAATCACTTGGAATTAGATCCATGGCATCATGTGGCAGTGAAAAGCGTATCACTAAACAACTGAGAATCCTTGAAGTGCTCCAAGTTGCTCCTTATATTCACAGTTTGGATAACCTTTTGCATAATAATCAACAATTTCAAGTGTATTGGTCATATCACCTCCTCAAAAAGATGGAAGACGCTCTTTGAAATTACAGACCAGACTTCATACGTATGAGAAGAGCTGGTGCAGTGTCACATAAAGAGCTAATGGCTCTGCTAAAGCTGTCTTCATCGAGTTGGATTTTCTTGCCGTGGTGTCAGGAAGAGTTGACGAGACAGACGTGTTATTAAGTGGTAAAAATAAACAGATGGGAGAGACAAGTGAGAGATTTCAGCTACGACTTTCCAGAATGTTTCGGCAAAGAATAACCTCCTAATTTCCATTCCCTAGCAGAGATGGAAAGTAGGAGATACTTAACCAATATGTCCTAACCACAGCAGGGTACCACAGGGAGACCTCTTTTCTGTAGACCCAATAGAAAATGGGTGTTGCTCCCAGACCTGGGTCCTGCCTAGCCTGCTGGATGGTGTGTTATTGGAGAAGTAGAGGGCAGCTTTGGCTGTGTCACTGCAGCCATCTCCTGCCTGCCTGCCTTATTCTTCTGTGTTGCTCAATTCTGACCTTTCAGGATGATAAGAAAAGACAGCGTTCTGCCTCCTAAAACGCCTTTGTTTTCACTGGAAATGCTAATAGGATTATGTAAAGGTTATTTCAGCCTCATCTCAAGTCTGGAGAAGTGGCAAAAAGTAATTATGATGCCCTTAATTATGCCTTTTTAATGACTGCTTTTATCCTCAGGTATCGGAGGCTTCTGCATCTTCTCAGGTGCTCACTTGTGGTGTCCCTGGGGAGGAAACATCCTGGGGACTATAAATGTGTCTGTGCTGGCATATTAGAGATCTGGGAGTCTGGCGAGGGCTTGATGTCTACCTCTGGACACTCATAGGTGTGTGTCCTCCTGCCCCTTTGCAGCGTGAGCAGTGTGTGCAGGTGGGCCCAGCGCCCTCCTGTGGTGAGTCTGCGTGGCAGCGTCCACACTGATGTACGCTGATGCCAGGATGGGCACACGAGCGTGCGCTTCTCCTGACTAGCTGGTTGAAACATCAGTAAAGAATTGGTTCTCAGTGGGGAACCCCCCACCAAGTCCTCACCTCCATGCATACTGGTAAATGTAATTTTTTCAACTGCCACTGTCAGGGGTGTCAGGACCACAGACATCCTAGGCATTTGAATCACAGCATCGTAGGATGGTTGGGGTTGGAAAGACCTTTTAAAGATCATCTACTTCCAACCCCCCCTGTCATAGGCAGGGACACCTCCTTCTAGACCAAGTTTTTCAAGGCCCTATCCAACCTGGATCTGAACACATGCAGGGATGGATTATCCACAACTTCCCTGAGCAACCTGTGCCAGTGTCTCACCGCTCTGACTGTAAAAAATGTCTTCCTTCTATCCAATCTCAATCCATCCTCTTTAGGTCACAATCATTGCCCTCTGTTCACTACAGGTCCAGGTTAAAGTCTTTTGCCATCTGTTTTATAAGCCCTGTATACATATTGAAAGGACACATAAAGAGTGAGCTTAAGTGGGGTCTGTGAGCAGACTTGTTTTGAGCAGGAGGGTGGCCTGGGGACATCCAGGGGGTCTTTCCACCTTAAGTCTCTGTAGGAGTCTATAAAAATCACTGTGAATTTCTGCTTAGCTTCAGTGTTCTGCTTTTTCATGCTCTCCTGAAGTTTGTTTTTTGATGAGGAAAAGATAACACCAGGAATGTGGCCAACACAAGGACATTCCTTCATGCTGAGGCTTCACACTGTCCAGGGTCATTTGCCCTGTTGGTGGCAGAGGACGGGAGTCTCTGCAGGGTCTAACCTCAGGGCTGCTTGAAATAGTAGCATGAGAATTCACATTTTTCCTAAAAGAAACCCCTCTTTTATGAACCCAGGGATGGAAATGGTATCTTGGGAACAATTCTTCTAAGCATAGCTTGGTGATGGTAATAGATTAATTTAAGAGGAGCAAGAGATGGCTCCTGGAGAGCAGAGGGGCATGCTGTCTAGGACAGCTGGGATTACATCTTCCACAGATGGGATTACATCTTCCACAGCTAATGGAGAGAGAAAATAAGGCAGTTGTCACTGCCTGTTGAATGCAAAAGCAAAGAGCTCGAGCAGCAAAAGGTGGTGCATCCCAGGAAATTGGTGGAGATACAAATTACAAATCCTTTTACTGAAAGCTCTAATTCTCTTTTCTGAAGTTATTTTGTAGGTGTCCCTAGAGGATCATACTTGAGAGGTCAGAGACAGTGCAGAACAACTGCTTAATGTTCTCTCGTTGCTGATGGGGGGTTTCTCATGCACATTGGCTATGCAAATGCCTACAGTGGGTTTGGTTTACTTGCCTAGTTTCAGTCAGTCCTCCTAGACTGGAGATTTTCAGTGTGAGACACACGCAGTGTAGTCTGGTAATACTGTGACAAGCATTGACCTCGGCCATATCTGCAGGACAGGATTTGTGTGTGGTGCCCTAGTTTGGTGACTGTGTTTTGGATGATCACTTTGGTAGCAAAAAGACAAAAAACCTGCTGCCTCCCACACAGGCCAATTGCTTTATTACTCACTTCCTACCCCAAAGTTTGTAGGTTATCATTTTACCCTGTCTACCCCATTGTAATTTTATTCTATGTCCTCACCAGTGCTTTAATGAGCCCTACTCAGCTCTTTCATAGGAAGAGGGTTTTTTTAATCCCCAATGCAATAAAGCTGCTTAATCATTCCTGGCTCCTCTCCATGATTTTCTCTCTCAGGAAACACTTGTGTTTCCCAGTAGTCTGCAATAAGAGTGCTCAGCCATCCCTCTGCTGCATGGCTGTGAGTCAAGATGAGGCCAACCTTTGGGAAATTGTTTCTTGAAGGCCAGAGACATTTGTTTGTCCTACACTTAAACATCTCTCACTGACACATCGGAGCAACCACAGCCCCTCGAGTGACAGCACAGTACAACTGAGGGCCCAATGTATGTCTAACAGGATAAAGAAGAACATGAGCATACACTCGTGCCTGCAGTAAATGGGGTCAAAGGAAGCCTACTATGGAAAGCTTCATTTTCAGATTACTTTTGACAGTACCTTCTTATCATCACAGTCCCTAATATTTGTGAGGCATAAAAGTAATTTTCTCCATAACAAATCTTACAATTGGTTTGTTGTTTTGGTTTTTTTTCTGAAAAGCCTGTTTGCCTCAGCCTCTTATAGTTTCTATCTTTCTTTCAGACAGGTTTGAATTTAAAGACAAAGCAAGGGGACAGAGGAAGGATATGGTTTATAAGTTCCCAAGGTTCTTCTCCCTCTAAGAATAAAAAAACAAAGGCCTGGAGAAGAAGGGAGTCATTGGCAAGCAAAGATCAACTTTTAGGAAATAGATTTTGCATCTAAAACTGTTTCTTGGGAGCTGCAGTGCTGAGAGATACTGCTGAAGGCTGTGACCTCTCCTGGGGAGTAATTACTGCTGCTTAATACCAGCCTTCTCCTCCAGCTTTTTCTCAGGGGCATTAAACTATGTGCTGGGTGGTACCAGTATGGGCTGCCCTGAGCTGAAATGGCTCTGTCCATGCCACCTCATGTGAGGCAGATGAAACTAAGGGTAATAGAAGAGCCAAAGGCAATGCAGAAATGAGGAGGTAAAGGAGATGCAGGAAGCAGAAGCACGCATGTGCCAGGCAGCACTAGCAGAGGGATGAGGAAGAAAGGCAGATATGCTGCAGATTCAGCAGCTCTTCCATGTTTATCCCTTGCTGTGTAAATATGGGGTAAGAGAAGAGATGTAGGGGACTCTTCCCTTGTGCATGAAATAATGTAAAGGCACAAAGATGAAAGCGAGACATGTACACCATCAAAATCCAAACCAGATTGAAAATTCAGCAGTTTTTACAAGCTGTGGATCTTTCCTCAAACTGAGAGCTGTGTGGAAGGACTAAGGAGTGGTAAGGGGCAGAGTGCTCTGGAGCAGGCCTGCAGGGAGCTCAAGGGAGACACATGGGGCACCACGCTGGTGAAAATCAGCTCTGAATGCAAACACAAGAGCCAGACTGCATTCTGTGTTGCTGTGGGACTGAGCAGCCATTCTGGTGTGAAAGGGTGACATGGAGCTGGCCTGCTTCCCAGAAAACTCTGAGCTTTGGCTGCCTTAACCCCAGCATCAGCATGGCTGTGCCCTCAAGCTGTGGACTTCCCTGGGAGAAACCTTATGTTCTCCAGGGCTCTGTACTGAGGCCCCTTCTCCTTAATATCTTTATTGATGGTCTAGACAAGGGGATCAAGGCACCCTCGCTAAGTCTGCAGACGATAAAAGGCTTAACAGGATTGTTGACCTACCTGAGGGTAGGAAGGCTCTACAGAGGGACCTGGACAGGCTGGATCAGTGTGCTGAGGCCAGATATACGAGGTTGAACAAGGCCAAGGGCCAACTCCTGCCCTCTGGTCACACCAACCCCCTGCAATGCTCCGGGCTAGGGCAGAGAGTCTGGAAAGTGCCTGGTGGGAAAGGACCTGTGGGGTGTTGGTTGACAGCTGGCTGGAGATGTGCCAGTGTGTGTGCCCAGGTGGACAAGAAGGCCACCAGCATCCTGGCTCATGTCAGCACTACTGTGCAAGACTAGGGCAGGGATCTTCCCACTGGATGGGGCACCGATGAAGCTGCCCCTTGAACCCTGGGTTGTTTTGGACCCCTCACTCCCAGAAGGACACTGAGGGGCTGGAACATGTCCAGAGAAGTGCAGTGAAGCTGGGGAAGGGTCTAGAGCACAAATCTGGTGAGGAGTGGCTGAGGGAGCTGGTATTGTTCATCCTGGAGAAAAGGAGGCTCAGGGGAGACCTTCTTGCTCTCCACAGATCCCTGACAGGAAGTTGGAACCAAGGAACAAGCATCAGGACAAGAGGGAATAGACTCAAGTTGCTCCAGGGGAGGTTTTGTTTGGAGCTGAGGAACAATTTCTTCCCCTCCAGGGTTGTCCAGGCCTGGCTCAGGTTGCCCAGGGCAATGGTGGAGTCCCCATCCCTGGACATGTTTAAAAGTTGTGTAGATATTGTGCTAAGGACATGGTTTAGCAGTGGGCTTGGAAGTGCTGGGTTAAAAGTAGGACTTGATGATCTTTAATGTTTTTTTCCATCTGAAAGTATTGTAGGGGTGAAGTGAGCTGAACAATCTGCACATCAATTTAGTATTTCCTGATATGATGGAAAGCAAACAGTCTGTTTTCGTATGTGAGCTTAAATAACAGTGTGGTAACACTTGAAGACTATGCTGTGATGAACAGAATTAATACATAAACTTTTCCAGTGTAAAGGTTCAGCCTCATTTTCCTACTATTTTGCTGAAAGAGAAAATAGAAAAGTTAAATTCTGAAAATAAAAGTGTACTGAGTTTTTTTGTTTCAAATGAGTGAAAAGAGTTTGTTAATACTTTCCAGGAAAAAAAAACAAAACAACAAAAAAAAAAACACCCAAAAACAAACAAAAAAAACCAACAAACAAACCCCAAAACCCACAAAAAAACCAACAAACAAAAATTAACAAAAAACTGTGACAGGGTGGAGATAAAACACAAAGGATTTTGTGCCTCATCTGTGGGATTCCTAGGAACTTGCAATGTTTGGAAAGCAAGAAGAAAAATCCTTTGGTTGCTGGCTATCCTCTTGTCCCTGGCTATGAAGAAAAGCCTCCGCCCCAGCTTGGGTACAGTTTAAAATCCAGCCACTCTCCTCAGTGCAGGCTCTGGGATAGAGTCTCAACTTGTGCCTTGGGCTGGAACCGCCCAACATACCGCCCAGCTGCAGATTAAATTGCTCAGATGCCTCACAGTCCCTGATGACCTTTCTGCTGTGCCCCAAGGGGGGACCTACAGGTCTCCTGTGAGCACCTGGAAAAGTGCCTGAGATCATTTCAATGACAAGAAGCACAAGGACAGGTCCTCAAGTATGTACAGGCCGGGACAGAAATGGCTTGGTCAGTGGTGCTGTGCACCAGAAACCCTAATTTCTGAGCTATTTTATTCTTACTGCAGTGCTGAGATTAGTTTATTTTAACATTTTATATACAAAAACTCTCCAGCCACTGAATGATGCCAGAAGTGTCATATTCACTTGAGGATTATCAATGCATTTACATAGAAAGAAAAAATCCTACATGTTGTTTTGTGGTTACATTGCACTTAATCTTTATTTGACACCTGGAAACACATTCATACATTCTCCTACATGCCTAAATGCAGTGTTATTTCTTCTACTCACCTTTCCTACCTTACCTCCAAACATAGTTGTATTGACTGCCCATTACTTCTCATGGAAAAAAAACAAACCAACAGAACAGTTTATTATAATCATAGGCTCTTGTAACAGATGGACACAGGTTCTGCTTCCCTAGCAGATCCATCTCGAGAGGCAAGAATGGAGTGGAAAGGCAGAATGCTCAGGTTTACTGGGGGCTATGTCTCTTTGATGTAAGCATTTGCCTAATAAATCTAATTGGAGAAAGTAACTGAAGAAAAGGCTTCCTGCAGAAAGCCCAGTCTGGGGCTGAGTCTGCCCACACCAGGCTGCCCTGCTTCAGTTCACCATGTTGGCCAGACTAGGGGACTATGCAATGGTTGCTGCCAAGCCTGCCGCATCTCACTTACCCCTCAGCTACCCCTGTGATACAGAGAGACCTTGTGACAACATCTACAACATTACTCTCTTCCTTCTTATGAACGTACAAAGCAATCTCTTTCTGGGGCCTCTTTGGTGGGGCTTTTCACGATACAAACTACACTGAAATCCTGGGGGGTGTGTTCCAGGCAGTTTAGGACAGAGAAACCTCAAAGAATTATTTACACTGTTTCCTCAAGCTTTGGTTAAACTTTATAGCAAAGTTCAGGAGAGTTTCCAGGAGCAATGTGGGTTGCAGCTTGATGTCGCTAGTCCTTCTGCCCCAGCAGCTCTCCCTCTGTCTGGACCCACCTGGGAACCAACTACCCCAGTCTCTTTTTGCACCTACAACCTCTTGTGGCTGACAAGGGAAGTCATGAAGTTTAATTTCTTCCCCAGAAGGGTTTATAAAGCCTGGATGTGTTCTCTCTGTTTCACAGAGCAATTCATCTGCCATTGCATGGTGCAATTGAAGGCATTAAGCCAATCCAGCTCAAGCCAGTCTTGTCACCCTGGGAAACAGTGTCCCTCCACCATCCCAGACCCAAAGCCAGGCCAAAGTTCCTCTTGCTGTAGCTCACCTGGAGCCAGCTCAAGAAGAAGGAGGTCCTTGTGAGCCTGGCTCATGTTCTGCATTCAGGTGCAGAGCCCTGCAAGCGGTTGCATCAGCACTACTCAGGCGAAGCAACATGAAGCCCAGAGCTTTTTGCCATCTCCGCTGTCAGCACAGAGGGTTGCGCAAAGGCTCCTTGCTGCACTGGGACTGCCGTTCTCCTGGGTAAAGGAAACTGTCTGTCTGGAAGTTATTCTCCCAGTTTTCTCGTGGAGCAGTAACACGGGTTTGCTGTTGCCCTGATGAAAGCTGGTAGGGCAAATGAGGGTCCACGAAGTTTCAGCAGGCTGCAGCCTCCCTGACACAAATTACATCTCCCGTGCTGCTAAATGGGAACCATAAACACAGCAGGGCACAAAACACTTCTTCTCTAAAAGGATTTTGCCAAATCAGGTTTCTTAGTCCCTGGACTTGTTGCTCCAACTCACTGGGACACATGGATTGCCTCTCTTTGATTTGATGCAGGAATTTAAGGTTAGGTCTCTATCATCAAAAGCAAGTGTCATGACCACTAACTGGACACAAGCCACCTGGAGCATGGGAAGTGGAGTAAATTACGGTGTTTTCTGTGCTCACGGTGGCTCAGTTGTTGTACAGAGATGTTGTAGAGATGTGCCAGCTCATTGGTGTATGTGTCAAGAAGCAAAAAGGGGGGAAAGGTCCGTTTGGGGCATGCCCTGGGAGTCAGGGAGACCAAAAAGCCAGGACGAAAGGCGTAAATGGTTTTAAATGTATACAGTTGACATCTGTATAATTAATTACCCTGATTTAAGTTACACCATTATTTTTGGTGTGTGTGTAGATAACGCCGAAGGCTACGCTATTATCTTAAAGGAATGTTTGTGTCTGGAGATTCATCCTCACCCTGCCAATAATAAACCTTCCCTGGAGTTTCTGAAACATTAATTATAGTTTTGTAATGTGCAAGTTTTGCAACCAGCTCAAGGTAATTCTCTGTTACACTGGGCCCTGACAGAAACAAATTAATCACTGATTTGAAAACTGACAGTTGTCTGGGCATGAGCACTAAAGACTTTTATTATGTTTGTTATGGTTAATAAAATGGATCTCAGCATACTTGCCAGCCTGCCTGCCTACCTACACCCTCTGACACAGCCAGCACCTGGGAAGAACACTTTTCTCCCAGCTAAAAATCAAGCACCAGCAACCTCAAGCAGGAGGAAGAAGTAAATGTTAAAATCTCAGATGCAGCTGGGCAGAGCTTGGGAGTATTTCACCCAGGGCCTTCTGGCACCGTGGTGCCACCAGAGCATGGGGGTTCCCGCTGCTGCTGCTGCCCGCTCTGGCCTTGGCATGTCCCATGCACAGAAGGCTGCTGTGTGACAGCAGCATCTCTTCCATGTCAAATCCTGTAGCTCAGATCACAAAACAAGCCTAAAGGGACAAAAAAAAAAAAAAAGGAAACCAATATTTTTTTATTTCCAGATTTGTCAAGTTACCACATCAGGCTAAAAAAAACCCAAACCAAACAAACCAGTTATTTTTAGATCACACAGAAGAATATAGATTCTCCTTAGTCCTTTCCATGCCTCTGCCATCTTGAGGAGGTGAATGCAGCTTCCTACCCGGCTACTCTCGGGCCAACGCTCCTTCTTGGACATCTGGGATGGACTGAAATTCCAACTGACATGATGTTTCTTAATTAACACAACCCTCCCAATACCAGTGGCTTTCCTGCAAGCCACAACTTGCTCAGGACTACAGCAGATCTTTATAGGTTGTGTAATAAACATTGTCTCACATACAGATACACTGTAAAGCTTTTCATCCTGATGTGCTAAAAACCCAGGCAACAGTTGCAATATTTAAAATGTTTTCTCCACTTCCTTTGCCTTTGGGTTGGTCTTGAGGGACTGGCTTTTGCCTCCAAAAAAAAAAAGATAGATGGTGGCACCAGTTCAGTTGTTAAGGAAGTGAAGCTATGAGCATTAAAATAAAATAAAACAAAAAATAACTATTTTGCCTGTGGGACTGATAACAAGGAAAAAAATACTGAACTAGATGAGAAACAAACACAGTGTGAACAATGCTTTATGTCCAGGACTAGATGGTACAAATGTCATGTCACAGCAAACTCATGGAATAGTTGTCTTTTATTACAAGGGGAGGGTGACATATTCACACCTGAACAAGCAATGCTTCACAGCATCACCACAGAGTGGTTGAGGTTGGACCAGAGGTCACCTGATCCAGCTTCAAGCAGGGTCACCTACAGCCAGTTGTCCAGGAAATTCATTTGGCTTTTGAAAATCTCCAAGGATGGAGACTCCACAACCTCGCTGGGCAACCTGTATCAGCACTTGGTCACCCTCATGGTGAAAAAGTGTTTCCTGATGTTCAGAAGGAACCTTCTGTGTTTCAGTTGGTGGCCATTGACTCTGGTCCTGGCTCCAGACACCACTGGAAAGAATCTGTCTCTGTCCTCTTTGCCATTCCCTCCCTTCAAGTGTTTATAGACATTAGACATAAGGACATCCCCCAGAGCCTTCTCCAGAGTCCATGTGCTCACAGCCTTGCCTCATATGGAAGATCATAGAATCATAGAATGTTCTGTGTTGGAAGGGACCATTAAACATCACCTAGTCCAACACACCCTGCAGTGAGCAGGGCCATCCTGCTCCAGTCCCTTCTTCCTGTTGGTGGCCAAAGGACCCTCCAGTCTTTCCAGCACAGGAGGCAGCTCTTCGGGGACATCCTCACCACCACTTCCAGATCCAAATGTGGAAGATGTCAAGCACAAAACATTCCTGTTTATTTATTTATTTATTGAACCATATAACTTGATAGTGCAAAGGTGGGAATTTTACCAGCCGAGGAAGACGCCGAGCAATTAGCATCAACAAGCAATAAATACTAATGGCCTAGGCCAGCTCTGTAGGAATGGAAGGAGCAAAATCCCAACACCATTGGCACATTTGTGTAAAGAAAGTGATTAATTTCAGGTCAGTTAAGTCTAATCACATGCAAAATCACACCAGCCTTGATGCGGGACACAATGAGGCGGGAGCTGAGGTAGAGGTACTGAGTAGCAGAGGAATTTCAGAGGCCAGGTTTGGGTTAGAAAATGTGACAAATGCAGAAACGCGGAGCCTCGGAAGGCCTGGGGGGCCGCCTCCGGGCAGGGCGGCGAGACCCTTTCCCCGCGGGGGAGGCGGGCACCGGACCGGGCCGCCCCCCGCTCACCGGGAGAACGGGGATGCCGTGACCGAGGCTGTCGGTGCTGCCGTTGGCCCGGCGCAGGGCGGAGGGGAACGGGAGGAGGGGGGGCGGTCCGCCCTGCCCCGGCACGGCCACGCCCCGCCCTCGGCCCCGCCCGCCGCCGCCATGTTGCGGCCGTTGGTGCCCGGTGCGGGGTGAGGCCTGCGCGGGGCCCCGGCGGCGGCGGGGCCCTCAGAGGAGCCGCCTGCGTGGGTGAGTGGGGCCAGGCCGGGCCCGGCCGCGCCGGGGCCCCCCCCTCCAGCTCGTTCGCCCCCCGCCCCGCCCCCCCCCCCCCCTTCCCCCCCCCCGCCCCGGCGGGGGCGGCCCCCCCGCGGGGAGG